>JAYRBW010104614.1:0-19043 GCA_036023295.1 Invenusta paracnida
ATTTATCTTATTTTACTTGTATTATGTGAAAAACACTTGGATAAACAAAATGATATGTAATAATTCATTCTGAATAAGAGTTAAAACATTTATTTTCTTAAAATGAGCATTTTCATGAAAATTGAGTCAAAATCACAGAAATTCTCTTATTCTTTAATATGGGAAATCAGAAAAATGATTTTTTTGTGATTTCGGCGTCAGTGGAAATTGTGTTACCAATTAAATATTGTTTCTGGACCTTCACTTAGTGGATTCCCGTAGAGTTTAGCTCTGGACATGAGTTGTATATAAAAACACCATAAGCTACTAGAGTATAACTAAAAGTTAAATATTTATTTTTCAAATACATTAAAATTTGTAATTATAATAAATTATTCAAATAAAATTAGGTAATTACTGATCGAATACAAAAATGCAATAATACAAATTTAATAGGTGGAACGATATTCATTAGTAGCTTGAAATAAACTCTGAAAGGAGTATCCAATGCGTACTTGTAGTGTTTTCTCAGCGCAAAACTGAGGCGATTCAGATGACATCTGGACTAGAACGAAGATGGAGTTGGCCGGTTGGAAGTTCAAAGTACTATAAAAATGTGAAAAAGACGAGAAAGCACAATAAAACAGGACATTTATACGAATATTATTTTTAAGAAATCAATGAAAGTGAAATGAACTTTAAACTACTAGGACATCTAGCAAAATGAAGCAATAACCTAGAATGCGTTAGTTGATTAATATTATTATAAATACTGTCAAGATTTATAATTTGAAATGTGAATGATGTTAAATCAACAAAGATAGGTTTTTAGACAAACATATAGAGTATTTTTGTATTTTTAAAATACAGTCAGTGCATTAAGTGATTTTAGGTTGACAAAATAATAAAATTATCGAAGGAATTGAACGAATGCAAAATAATAAAACACACCGAAAATAGTTAGATTTTAAAGAAATAAGAATGTGCTTATATCTAGAACTTTACATTGAAAAGTAACAATATTTAACTTGTTGATTATAATCAATAAATAACCTTTAATTACAAAATATAGGCTGCTAAAAAGAATCAATTTAAGTAAATTTTATTTACAATTCCTGTTTATCGTTTATCAATTTTGATATATTATATAGTATACTGACCTATGGGTGTCTTTGAGAGAACCGTAGAGCTGGGGCTTGATACAAGTGAGCCAGAAAGCAGGGAAGTAGTGACGAGACAGAAGCTTATCACGTCCTCGATAGAAGCCCTTTTGATGCACTCTGTCGAGGGCAGAGATTAGGTAGACCGTTATTCATTCAGACTAAATCAGACTAAATTCTCACTTGGAATAATATACAAATATTAAATTATAACACGGCTTGTTTTCTAACCAGAGGTATATTTGCTAGCGTTAAAATAGAAAGTAAGACAGAAATTAATATTGCATCTCAAGAACGGAAATTTGAAAACATGGCAGCAGCATAAAATTTTAACGATATGAAAGGTTTCCTAAAACTCTTGATTTCTTTGTTAGACGGGAATTAATCGAAAAACAACTTTCCCTGCCAGAATCTCCATAAAAAATGGCTACAATGTCAATTATGTCTTGAATAAATTGTAAATATATTAGGCTAAATTTTAGCTAAATTTTTATTGTTGCATCTTGCCTATATAAAGTTATGCAGTGCTGTTAAGAAGACGTATTTGAAAAATGTATACCCTTATAATGATTTTACTTCAATGATTTAAAAACTTGGAACGTGTCTACATTACGGAGACGGAAACGTTCCTTCTAGTTGTCATTGATCCATATTACTATCGAAATCAAATTAAATGATGGCACAAACTTGTGGAGAAGAGTCAGAGGAGACGTGACTACAGCTAGAATCTGCAGGAGCGACATACAAGCGTAATGGAGGCGCCGGATCGGTGACAATTCCTCACCAAAGCCAAGCAGGGAGTCTAGCGAGTCACAGACTTTGTAGAGGAAGTGTTCCATGATGTGCAGCATAGCGACTAGGTCCCCACTGTGGGAGGAGGAGGGTACAACCAGTTTGAAACCGTATTTATTATATTAGACTATTTTATTCACTAAGAAATCAAAAAATGTAATAATATTTAAAAGCATAATAATGTAATGTAAAATTATGCTATAAAAATAAATGTGTATATTTCACAATCCTTCATATTTTTACAATACTATATAATATATATTAGTTAGCAGTATAATTACTACCTCTAAGTTGATTTCATGGTACTACGATATTTACGACGAAAGTTTCATTTTGGCCGCTAACTTAAGTATCACGTAACAGTATAAAATAACCCACAAACAGTAGTAGTAAGAAATACCCGTTTGAGCGCAAATGAAAAATGTTTCATTTTCCAAATAAAACAGCCCTTTATACATGTAGCAGATTTGGCGTGCTTAATCGAGTTTATTTCTAAAAATTAATAACCCTCAAATTCGCACTGAAATCCCTCACATTATTTTTTTTCATTCTCCTATAAAAATATTAAATTTATTTAAAAATAGTAATTATATTAATTATTTAATTTAAAAAATAGCTATAAAGTTGCAACAAAATTGTTCTAGAAATCTATTGCTTGTAGTTCATTTGTATAAATGATTCCCTTAATGAAGCGTGCTTTGCACTGGAAGTATCTAATGCGCGCTTCACAATTAACATAAAGGGTATTTTAGTTTCACGATCTCTTACCATATCTGGATTTTATGTTGCTTCATTTGGAGATATTTTTATGCCAGAGTGGATTTTGCTATTATAAAATTCAAAACCTCTGCAAGTATTTTCAACCACTTTTGATGAACTCTATTAACGTTTTGATATTAAAACTCTCAATAACAACAGCTTTCCCCTCATTATAAGAAGAGTACATTTCAATATTATTTTCACTTAAACATATATATTTTTAACTTTTTTTATAAAATTCAGAACCATGGTCAACCTAGTTTTTTAGGCGTCCTTTCGCTGTGTATGGTATCAAAAGCTTCTTTTACGGTGTTAGATTGCTTATTTTTTAAAGGAATTCCCCACGCAAATCTTGTATATAAATCTATTACAATTACAATATATTTATATTCACGTTCATTTAGCATATTATCTTTAGTGAATACTTTTACTTTTAAAAATGATTTCTGTTTTCTGTACACTTTATATTATATTCACCCCCCCCTCTTCCGCATACTGCATAGCACGATCGGTGGAAAACACAGCACCTAAGCGAATTTTAGCTTATAGAAAATGTATACCTGCTCTAGAAAAAATAGTGAAACATCAATTTAATTAATTAGAATCTTTTAGAATCACATTAATTATTGAATAATCATTATAAAACTCAAACGAAGAAGAAACAATAATTTGGTTTAAACGCCCTAAAGATATAATAGTATCAAGTAATCAAATTAATAATTATTCAGACATCGAAAATCATAATAGTACGTGGATAGATGATTTATATGAAAAAGGTTGTGGTTTAAAAAAATTAACAGCAGGTAATATATCTATAAGATTCGCCAAATATAAATCAGAATATAGCAAGTCATATATACCTAGAGTTGCCTATTAAATCAAGATATATGTATAGTAAATGAAAAAAATAATGATAATAAATGTTTTATATGATCAGATATTTTCTACACAAAAATATAGAAATAAAGTTACTAAATACACAAATATAGAAAAATACTTAAATGTTGGAGATTTAGAATTACACATGAAGGCAATATATATATATACATATATGGAATTAAGAATCGCTAAAGCGTAGTATCACAGTGTGATATTTCACATGAGAAATTAAGAGCCGGTTTTATACAAATGAACTACAAACAAAAGAGTTCTAGAATAAGTTTGTTAAAACTTAATAGCTATTTTCTAAATTAAATAATTAATATAATTACTATTTTAAAAATATATTCATTATATTTATAAGAAAATGAAAAAATGTGGGATTTCAGCGCGAATTTGAAGGTTATTATTTTTTAGAAATAAACACGATTAAGTGCATCTAAAGGGTTGTTTTATTTGGAAAAGTTAAAATATTTCATTTGCGCCGAAAGGGGTATTTCTAACTACTACTACTACAAACATCTATCTCCAAATTCGTTTTAAAGCAATAAAATATTACGTATTTTTGTGGTTAAAATGATTAAAAATGCAGCTAAAACCCAGTGGGAAAAAGAGACCAACAGACAACTAGAACTACAGTAAACAGAATAAACTGGACTCACCGTAGCTGAGCTACCCGCCTAAAGGTAGGAAGTGCGGTCGCATATCTCTGCACAAGGAATTCCAGAGAGGTCACCAGAATCTGTAGGAGCGTCGACCTCGCCAAACCAGGAGTGCATCTTGAGCTGAGCGAACTCCACACTCGAGCCAAGTGAAGCGACCAAGCCTGGACGGGAAAGGAAACCCGTTCGGCCTCAAAGAACTCTTTCCCATCTCGCCAGTTGTTGGACTCGGCGTCCTGCAGTATTGACGTGGTCAGGTGCTCGTTGGTCATCTCGACAATGCGTCGGGAAAGATCGGAGGCGAGTTCGGTGAACTGTTTTCGACGGTCGAGGAAGTAGACACCCCTGTGTGTGAATAGCGAGACAGATGTATGTTCCAGATACAAACAAATGAACATTGTCGGGATCTCTGCAGGCACTGTGCCGTTGACACAAAGACAATCGACAGTATTTCTTTAGAATTATTTCGAAAGTGTTGTTAGCAGTAAGGGCCTTCGTGTAAGGTACTATATTGCTGCAAAGTTTAGCCGACTGAGAATTCGGCGTTCTGATTATATTATTAGGCAATTATTTGCATCTGCTATTTCGTATTTCTGTAATCCTTACCCTTCAGTTATCTTAAAACATTTTTTTTATTGAAATCAAATGAAACTAAAATTAAAACATTCTGGTCACGACATGCATACTACTGCGTGATACCATTTGAATGATTCTATTTTAAACTCAGGCATTACACTAATTTATAAATTGATCTTATATTGAGTTAAGGCCTATGCACACTGAATGCAACCTAGTGCGGCGCGTCGAAAATGCAATCTACACCGAACGCGTCACAGTGCAGCAAAATACACTCTCTACAGATAATCTACATATAAACAGAAAAGGAGGACAGTACACTGAGTGAGTGAGCCATAGTTAATACTGATTTTTGACGCGCGTAAAGTTGAGAATTGTCATCATTGATTTTCGACGCGCCGCGCTGCTTTCGATATGCATTGACCCATAAGATTTAATGCTTTTAACTTTTTACGAGCTGCGCCGCTCCGCGTTCAGTGTGCATAGGCCTTTGGCTTTACTTCGAGAAAATCACTTTTTAGTAAGGTTATCGCACGAAAATTGTTTGTGCATGTAAAATTCTGTACGAACATAGTTACGAAAATAATGTCAAAAAAACAATACAAACACATGGAATACACAGGTATAATACTTTACGAATTTGTACTGAATTTGTATAACTATTTCTAGAACATGAAATGAACGAACATTTTCTCATTCTTGGGCATAAAGAGTGTTCCGAGATGGAAGCAGACGAGCTGAATGCACTGTGCATCTCCCATGGCCAGTGCTTGAGTGTCAATAGAACGAACAACAAGTTGTGGAAGGAGGTGTTCGTACATGGTCTGGATGTGAGCGCTAAGAGACTGATGGAAGGCTGTCACTACCATCTCGGTGGCGTCGTCACAGCAGCCCAAAACCGAGGAAAGGACTCGCTCGACGAGGGAGAAGTAAGCGGTGAGGGACTGCAGAGGAGGGGAGTGAAAGGGGTTGAAGATATAATATTGTATTTTGTAACTTGTACTTTGTACTTTTTGGCCAGTATCTTGTACTCACAGCGGACACTCTGTTGGGCACCTCCTGAGCATGCGGTGTGATCGAGCAGGCGGCAGGATCGGTGGCCATCTTGATTTCACGACTTAACCGAGCCAGATGAAACTCGAGAGCTCGAGCGAAGATAGTTATATAGTTGTCTAGCTCAGACTGCCATTCTAGGTAGGGCTGTGCTGTTGCTGGACCCTCTTCGAACACTGTCGAGGGGGGGAGATGCACATTCATAATGTCACTCTGGTAATCTTTAGCCACATATATATACAGGGCTTTTATTACTACTGTGGGGATATTATTATGCAATGTACGTTCATCAGTTAAGCTCTTGTGTAAAAAGGAATGTATAATGCAACAATTAATAGAAAAGTGGTATTTAATGATAGGTAAAATGCTCAAACAAATCAGTGTAAAACTGCCCTTAAAAACTTTTCTAATTAGTCACAATGTAGCAGTATTCATTCAATTACATAATATTAAATAAATTGAAATTTTATTCGTAGATAATTACACTCATACATGTGTAAATGAAGATAAGCTGGCACATTGCAACTATGTACATGTGTTATACAAATAATACACCGATTCTATCGCCACTTTTTCCGAGCTAATAAAATTTCCAGAAAAGCAAAGTTTTATTTTTCCTCTCGGAAATTTTTACACTGCATTCGTGTCATTTGAAATGAATTATGAATAACCGAATGAATCAATACATGCAAATCAACGACCCGAGAATAATATTCAACAGATACGTCATAATGAGTACGGCATCATCATAACTGAATTCTCATCTATAATATTAATATTATGACTTAATTTCAACATGCGTATATACTGAATAATATAACACCCACACAGAACTTTTACATAACAGGTATCTAAGTATAAGCATTATCTCCCTATCCGATATGTCATGAATTTTGACCTAAGAAGTTAACGCTGCTCACCTGGTGATGAATTTCCGGTCATACTGCGTCTATCACTGCCACTAAGGTCTGTTGTAGAGCTGACTTCAGGGCTGACTTGACGCGATCCCTTCCTGCATTTTTTTAGAACACCTGTGGAGAAAATATATGACACAATGATATATGTATAATGTATAAGAAACTATTTTAGTAAATAAAATCATTTTCTAGTGTGTATTTAACAAGTAAACATAATATTATGTATATCTTAAATTATATTCTTTGATCATTGTTAAAAGAAGTTTTAATAGATGTATCGAAAACTTTTTCAATAAGACTTATTCGAGCATTACACTCTGTATTACACCAACGAATCACGAAATGTTATATGCATCGAATTACCAGAAATGTAATACGTTTAATGCTTATAGTTTTCATGACATATTCAGTAACACCTTTGTATACTTATATTTGCAATATTGTTGCATAAGTTTCCTTTGAAATAAAACGACTAGAAAGTAGATATAAATAGTATAGAGGCGACTCACTACGAACGATAGCACAATAGTTACACACAGACAGGTATAATTCACTGACTGAAGTATTGTCCAACTAAAAATAGAGTATCTTTTACTCTCTACATAATATATTGCTTTATAAATTAAATGGACAATACACAGAAAACATTAGACATGCTTAAAGTCAAACTAATTTCATTATAGTTGTTTACATTTTGCGTAAAAACTAGTCCGATTGGATGACTGAGAACACTTATCTATTTGATAATGTGACGTGTCGTCTCAACTATACTTATGGTTCTATGGCCTAAACAGTCACCAATTTGACTTTAATCAAGAATAACCCACCCACCTTTGGGCTTTTTGGAAGCGCCACCAGCAGTAGTTCCTTCTAAATCCACTCCAATCGGGCTGGTCCAATGATTGTTTATTAGAGAGAAGAACCGATTCTCCAGCCGACAGAGTGCTGCAATTGTGTCGTTGAGTGCCAGGAAGGCCGTCTCATTCAGGTAGTTTCCAGGACACTGAGTCAGATCATCGAAGGCTTCTCCCGCTAATTGCTGACTTGGACGTCGCCCAGGTGCCAGGACAGGAGGGGGAAGGTTGTCACCATTGTTGCTACTAGCAACAGAGTGTCGTCCTATGGCCTTCGAGTCTGTAGGAGAGATACACAAGAAGAGAATAATGTCTGTGATTTGATGGGTGACAAATATAAAATCAGGTAGCAACCCCACCAGACGCATACTACAAATTTATTATTTTTGTTATTTTAACAAGCAACAATGATCAGTCTTAATGATCAGTCCCTTTAGTAGTAAACATATTAATATAATATGAAAAAATTTTTGAAATGAGCTGAGTGCAAATATCAGCTATATTGTTAATAAATACAACAAGTCTATATGTGCTTAAGATTTTTTATGAATTCTGCAAGTCAAGTTCTATATAATCAAAAAAAATTGACAATCACATAAATATCATAAACATAAATAAGGTTAATATGAGCTGTTGTAAACTACTAGATCTTACGTATTAAGCAGTATTTCATACAAATAGAGGATTAAGTCAGAATGAAAGAGAATACTTTTAATATGTCACACAACAGGAGGTGATAATCCTATCAGAGTTCTCTAGTCGGACCAGAATTAAAAATAGATTCTAACCCGGATTCACTTACCCCCAGTGGTATTGTAACTGCTACCAGCACCCCCTCCGCCTTTAATAGTCGAGTCTTTAGACTTTTTCTGCTGTTGCCTCTCAACTGCAGAGGAGACCAGGGAGTCAAATACATTTGCCTGGAAGACCACGACAAAGTGTCGCATCTCATCCACCAAAGCATCGAGATATAGATTGACCAATGTGTCCTGTGCATTCGCCATAACTACCCCAACACTTCCGCTAGATAGAAAGAGAGGTAGATAGGAGAGGTCTCTGGCCAATTGGTTACCAGCATCGTCGGCGAAAGTCTGCCAACGAGCGGCCAGTTCAGAGACTCCGGGTTCGAGACCCGAGGGTTGGGGGGTGTAGAAGACCTCTTGAATGCTCCTGTGTAGGGCCCGTTGACGCATGCCACAGTAAGTCTACAGTAGAGAAATTTAAAACAAATATTAACAATAATATAGAGAATTCAGAAAAAGGCGGCTTAGTTAGATTGGTCATTATGTTATTTACACTATATAGAAATGGACATAGACTTTTAGAAAGAAAAACATCTTTAGAGAGGACCATGAATTTTTACTCACAGAAAAGGTTAGATAGGAAGTCACTAAAACCTCGCGTCACATATCTCGGCTCGAAAAATGGCTTTCACAACCTGAATCTTTAGAAACTGATAAAGTTATAATCTTAATTATGTCTCAAGTGAATTTACTTACATTATGTTGTATTATGGCTTTACACATTTTCTGTTGTACCTTGTCTATATAAAGTTATGTAGCGCTGTTAAATAGATGTAGGTATCTAAAGTAATCAACACTTTAGTTAAATATGTTGCGTCCAGTGATTTCTATTGATTCATGTTTATTTCTGATTTAATAATATGTAACAACTGATAAGACAAAAGTATCTAAGAACTGAATTTTAATAAAACTATAGATATTATTTCGTTTTAAATCTTTCATATTAGATGATCTATGTCACCATAGAGTACACATAGAGAAACGACTCATTGATTCTGTATGCAGTTTTATACTACTTCTCATCTACCCAGAAGTTTTTGCAAAAAAAAAAGCTGCAGTAAAACAGTTTTAGATACACAGGCAATGAATTATATATTACAGACAACTTTCGTATGTTAGAACTGTATGAATGTGTATTGTTTTGCTCTTAAAATGAATTTAATAAAAATATTTAACACTACTTCTAGTCTACCCTTTTACATAAAATTCACTAAAATAAAACGATTTTATAATGACGAAGATTTACAACGCAATGTATATGAAATCAATACTCTATGTATTACTCTATGTATGTCACTATATTAAAATTACTTCAGTTTTGTATTTTGAACGACCAAACTTCTAACATGTACAATCAATGAATCAGCCTACCTGCCAAGCGTGTCCCGCAGAACTGACTAGCAGTAGCGCCTCGACCAACCGCCCATACTCATCTTCACTTTCATCCGCCCCCGCTGACCCCACCATTATGTTATCCTGCTGATGAGAAGCCGAGGAAGGGGGTGGAGGGATGGTCTGCAGACGCTCGGCAACCAGAGATCGTATCCGTTGACACAGACGTCGCCAGAGAATCTCATTGTCCTGCTCGCTCACACACTCGACAGCGTTTAGAGAGACCGTAGACGCGGATACAGAAGTCGATGGATCACCCAGAGGGGAAAGGAAGGGTAGGAGGAGGCCCTGATGTCGAGAAAGACGAAGCAAGTAGTCGACACAGGCAAGTACCTCGATTCCTGGCTTATCTGCAGTGCCAAGAGCTGTCAACTGTTGAAGGGGAGAAGGGCGGGTGGTTAACAGTATAGGTAAATGATAGCCTTATTATTCTAACTTTTAAATAGTGAAATGCAGAGTTTCATCTTTTTAAGTTTACAGAAATGTCTTGATTGAATTGGGAAATAGGAATTCGTTTTAGACATTCAAATAAATGAACTACAATACATGAAATTTTCTCGCTTATTAACTTTCTAAACATTTAGCTTCAGTTCTCCCTCTTCTCTATTAGAATTTTTTTCATTTCACATTGAAATTATAGTCAGGTGGTGATCATATTGAAAACGATTAATCTAAACAGGGAACAAACATTAATTTATTTTGATGTTATTACATCTTTAATAATGTGCCACATAAACCTACCACTGATTTTTTGTAACGTGAATTAAGTTCGTTTAAAAATATTCTAGTTCGTAATAATTTTCATATCGATCTAATTAAACTTTGTGTTAAAATAGGCTTTAAAAAATGTTTATGTAGTTTTTCATAAAAATGTTTTAGCTTAAATATGGAAATCTGCTTTTTCCAGGATCAGCTCATTGTTTTTAGATATATATGTTGAATTCGAATTATTAAAAACTTTTTTTTCGATGCTGATATTTTAGTATAAATTTAGAATTAATTAAGTTACTTATTTACGTTTTAATTAACAACTCTTATCTTTTATTAAAGTATGTTTTTTAAAACATGTATTTTAATAATTGATTTAATTTTATTTTCATAATACGATTTCTATTAAATTTAGACTCAAAGGTATAATAATTCCGTGCTTTTCGTATATTTGCATTGATAAATTCTTGAATATATAAATTGAATATATTATTAATTCGTTAAGAATTCTTCCCTCGCTTGTTTGAATTTAAATCTTAGTAAAGCTTTGCTCTGTGCTCCTCAAAATTATTGTAATCAAAATATAGCCAAAAAATATTTTCACTCAAAAACAATAAGTGTTCCTTGATAATAAATAATAATATCCAATAAT
This sequence comes from Invenusta paracnida, assembly GCA_036023295.1. Lineage (NCBI taxonomy): Eukaryota > Metazoa > Platyhelminthes > Proseriata > Coelogynoporidae > Invenusta > Invenusta paracnida. Next base: position 11,187 of record JAYRBW010104614.1, read on the forward strand.
CATAGATTCAGCCCTTAATACATTAGCTATATCTTTTAATACTAATGTTATTTTTATATATCCTTAATTCATAAATTCTTGTATTGTCTCTAAAATGCCCCTAAAATGAAATTAGAAAATATATATTTTTAATTTTAAATAAAGATTGCAATATAAATTCATGTATTATTTATTCACCAACATCTAAGATCATAGATCAGCTGTTTAAAATAGTAACCTAACATTTTTTTGCCCATACATTTAATTGTAACCATGACATTGATTAAACTCATCTTCAATTTTGTATAATTGTAATAATAATAAGTTGGGCGAGTCACTGAAGCTGTTATTATTCATTTTCCTGAAGATATCATACTCAATCTAAATTCTGAATATTAAAAATGTTAATGGTAGTATAGTGCAATTTCTTATTAATTCTATGTTGTCTATTAATTAATATATTTTTTCACTCCCTTGTATTTATTCAAATCAGTGTACCTATATTTATTATCCTATTACTTATGTAGTTTGTTTTATTTTTGTAACGATCATCTTTTGTAAATAAGCATGTTATTATTGTTTTTCGACTTTTGACGATGAATACGAAAGATTAGTCTGTTCAATAAACATATACTTTATTTGTACAGATGGTCTTTCTGATTTATAAATCAAGTGATTTTGCACTTAAAAAGTAAGTATGAATATGTTAGTACAAACTGTAGTACAGTATGTTTGCGATTTGTTGTTCTCCTGAGTAGCCTACACTTTTTTGTTTATCAATGAAATGTTGCACAGAAGCTCGACATAAGGAATTTGCATAAACTATTTAAAAGCCAAGATAACCAACATGATTATAACAGGAGTCAACACTAACAGCAATGTTTTCAATTATTGTTTGAATTAGGTACCACACAATCTGGCTATGTATTGTTTTGTTATATTTCGACTTGCTGAACCTTATACGATAGTTTTAACTCGTATAAAAGGATTTTATAAGTACAATAAAACATACTCAACGGAATAGTTAGTGAAGTTAACTGAGCTCGAGTGAACTGGAAAACTAGTGCAAAGTAAACTGAAAATATGTTTACTGTCTCACTCAATGAATTTGCTACTGCCCACTTAAAGAAAAGTCATTACTTTGCACAGAGTATCTGTACACAATCTTTACTGTGCATATATATGCACAGAGCTGTTTAGCGTATTAAACATATATCACATGACAAAAAAATTTGAGGCATAAAATACTTTTATATTTAAGAATGATATTCACAATAAAAAAATAATTTATAATACTTGACATGAATTTGACTAAAAAGTTTACTTCGTCCACTAGTGTCGCAAACGTGCTTTATTTGACGCAATTAACCAAAACACACCAATTTAATTAAATATCAGACTACCAACCGAGATCAACTTATTTATATCTATTAACTATGCACAAAAGTGAAAAATTGACTGAGAGAAAGAAATAATGAGCATACGTATAAATAATGAAATAATGTACGAAACAAGTAAATACAAAAACAAAAATTGATAACGTCAAAGTCTAATTTTATTCGAGAAATTATACAAAAATTATACAAAAAAAATTACAAATTATACAAAAAAAATGATACAAATCTTAGACAAAATGGTTATTACCACTTAGATTAAATGAAATATGTTATAAGCAATAGTATTTGCAAAAGCGGCCTCACCAAAGCTTTCAGTAGAGTGGCAATCTTTTCTGGACTGGTGTCATGACAGGCATACTGCTCCAATGCGTGGGTCTGGGTGACTCCTTCGACCATTTGCATCAGGGACATTTGTCGAAAGTCTCCAACCCCTGCCTCGTCCATAAAGGACGCTAGACGGGCCATGCACTGGGAGGCACTGAAACATATAAGGAAAACGTACGTGAGAAAAGTTCACGGATATATATATATAGTTATACATAGTAGTTATATAAAAAATGCACAATACCGCTGATTTCGTGCATAAGTTTGTGCTTTTAATACTTTTATACTATTAAAATTAATTACTGAGATTATGTGTTTTATCGCTAGAACGCTCGGAATTTACATGTTTGAAATATGTCGTCAGACTAAAGTAAAGGTAATTAACTAGAATTTCAAATATTTTCCATCGTAAGAGATATAGGAGATTTTTAAAGACATTTGATTCTATTTATTGAAAACTAAATGTATGATTTTTTAAATATTTCTGCTACTTTATGAAACTAAAGGAAGTAATACAAAAGCCGAATAGCAGATAAATCTTAGCTGCATATATCCATTAAAATATTATTTGAAGCAGTAGTAGCGTTAATCTTTAATTATTGTTAAAAAGTTTATTAACATATCTTTATACGCATAAAAAATAAATGATAAAGTAATAAAAAGCACACACAGAAGAAAGTAATTAAAAATGTCGACAAAATGTTGAAAATAACAAAGTTTCTCTAAACATTTTCTAAAAATTCAAACTCACTAGTTAGGAAACTGGCTTTATTAACAGATACACTTAACCGAAATAATTATAGTGCAGCCAACAAGGGCTTAATTTCTTCACAAAATCTATACAATGCAATGTCTAAGGCAGGTAGTCCAGAATATCACTCACTCTTGAAGGATAGACTCCCGATCATTGATGAGGTAGTTGAGATAGTCGACACGAATGGTTTCTGGAATTTCCATTAATGGGATCTTGCGCTAAGAGTACTAAAATGAAAAGAAATAAGAAGTCCAAATATTTTGAAAAGGAGTGCGAAGTAAAAAATGCTATTATTGTGCGAATAATATCCTTTTACACCGAAACTAGAGAATGTTAAGAATTTAATCAAACAATTTTTTCTGCAAAATTTGATTAGTGTACAATTGACAAAATGAGAGAAATGTTATTTATCAATAAATCGATAGAAAGTCGGGTTTATTCCATTTAAACTCCATTCTTTAACTAAAGTCCTATATTGGTTAAGTTGTGGTAAATATTAATTAAAGCTGGAATATGAAAAGCGTGCAACTCGAGAAGCACCTCCTAATCATTGAAGAGTTCTTTAAAATAGTTTTTTAAATAAAACTAAAAAATATTCTTGAAACAATTAGAAAAAAATCTGCAAACTTCCAATGAATTACTTGATAATCTATTCAAATGATATGTATATATCATATTACCAAATTCGTAAAACTAAGGAAAACGAAATTTCATAATTATGTTCACATGGAAACTGGACTATGCGTAAAACCCTATTGACTCGTAACTAAGTTTATAATTATTATTATAGCATTTTTTAGTGCTTTGATGACAGTGACCGACAAAAAACCTTAAACTTATTTTGTACAAATATTGCACAAAGCAAAATTCGGATTTCAGATGTTTAAAAAATTATAGATATTATGCATTTAAAATATTAAATAAACAAATATACATTCAAATGAAAGTTAAAAAACAAGTAATTTTTATAATATGAAAACAGAAATAGACTAATTTTACTTTAGCGATATTTATTGTAAAAAAATAACAATATAAAAGTATGGTACCATGGATAGAAAGAAGACAGTATAACCAGGGTACAACAATTATATATCTTGTCAACATGCATCGAATGAAAAACATCAAATTAGTAGTTTGATAAAGTTAGTGCTAATGTTCTATATAATAAGTTGCATATAAAAATATGAATAAATCACCACACAAGAAAGGGTAATATTATGAATGGAATACTGTGCCGGATACTTTGAATGAGATAGCACAAAAATAAATGCAAGTCAGTCTGAAAGAGAGAGAGAGATGGAGAGGGTCCAAAGAATCATTTCTTCCTCTTCTTCTTGTTAGCAGTGGCACCCCCGTACTTCTCCGCCAAATTATCGAGAAAGTTGTTAGCCGAATGCCCCCTTTCCTGTTGCCGAGCTGCAATTTGCTTGGTCAAGTCAGCCAGCCCTCCTGCCTTTCTTTTCTTCTCATCTGCCTTGAACATGCGGTTCTCTTTGGCCCAGGATTTCTCTCGCTTTTTCCGTTGACTTGTGTGCTCCTCGGTGTAAGCAGGGAGGGCTGGCAGGTCACCAGCAGCAATCATTTCATCAATTATGGAACGGTAACGGTCTTCTTCCGGTTGCGTGGCCAATAGAACAGATTCAAGAATGCCATTCATATCACCTACATGTTTCAAATAGGCATCGCTCAGGTCCTTTCGTTCACTGTCGCTTCCTAGAATATAAGGGTAATATAGTGAATATAAACTCAATAAAGATAAATATAATCAAAGAAAGTATGTAAGTACAGAAGATAGAGCATCTACAAATGTAGACTTGTAATTCTATGTAAGTCTATGTAAATACCTTTATACTCCTTTTCGAATTCTTTGAGACGATCAATTGTAATTTGAGGAAATAAAAGTCTCCAATAAGCTTTCCAACTGGAGCATTCGTTTGGAGGACTTAGATCGTCGGAACTAATTTCTCCTGAAAATAGTGAGTTTGGAAATTAGTGCATTTGCGGAAATGATAGCCCGGGTGAAACACATAGCAGTATTTGTATTGTCTATATGTACCCAATAAGAGGTTAAATGTGATGTCATAGTAATATAGAATTTCACAAAAACAAAAAACGCTTTTTAAATTTTTTTAAAGCCTTTGAGTAGATTGTACAGAACTATTTTTAAGAGTAAACAATTATTTCATCAATTCAACAAACCTGTCTCATCATAAACAGCCCTCAGGTCTGGATCACTGAGAATAGAGTAAGCTTTGGAAAGAACCTGGAACTTTTTGGTGGCATCTTCTGGTGAGTCTACAGTGTTTCTATCAGGATGAACAACTAAGGATTTATTGCGATAAGCCTTCTTCACTTAAAAATAAATAATGAAAGAAAAATCTGTTAATTATATACAAACTATTCATTTATATGCATACAAAAATAAAATAAACTAGATTGTGTATTTCATAAATGTATTCATACTTGAATTTCTAAATTGCTATTTTCTATATTTCAAGTCAATTGTTGCATAACTTTACAAACAGCACATTAAACAACACACTTGGTGTAAAATCTCTTATTATTTTTAAATTAAACATTGACTAAAATTTAAAAAATGTATCCATCATAGAAAACGTAGAAATAATGTGAGTAGAATTTTAAAATATTTAAAAAGAAAATAAGCCTTTAAATGTGGTTAGAAATTATAAAATTGTTATATTTTGGAGTAGAATAAAGTAGATTATAAACCACACCGAAAAACCACATTAAATGTAGGAAAAGTGTTTGTAATTTACTGTCTATAAAAAATAATGCAACTTGGATAGTTTTTAATGAGATTTGAATGTACATTATGCCATCTTGTATAACACAACTAATGTAGAAAGCTTAAGTGAGACAAAACTGGCTATTCTATGGCATTTTGTTATCTACGTTTTTTATATAAATATATATTAATAAAATAGCTGAAATGTATGATGGATTCTTCATTAACCGCATGTTATATTTTAAATTATAGCACACAATTAAAATTGTTTGATTTATATTATACAGATCATTGAATGATTGATAACAAATAGTACATTTCTGCTGCATGATCTTGGCAAGAGCAGATTATAAAGGAATATTTTATATTTATAAACTCAAAGATAACAGTTGCCTCTATTTTAACCATGTGCAAAAATACTATTCAAAAATTATTATCATTGTATTCAATTATATGTGACTTACAATATATCTGAACCAGATATAGTGACATAAACACAGATATAAAAACAAATCCTTTTACACAGTAATACCAGAAAAAAATTATTTAAACTATAATTAAAATATTTTGAAATCACGTATTACAATCTTTAAATGTATAGCAGGAGAATACTACATGGTTTTGTTCTGATCTATCAGCATTTTCTGGAACTTAAAAAACTTACAATATGATTGTTTAAACTTAATTTTAATAATGTCAGAAGATTTAATATTATTCTATTATAATAGTACAGACATAATAAAATATTAACCATTACAAAATTGATTTATTAAGATAAAGTTTTATATACATATATACAAAAATATCAATTAGTAATATTGTTTCTAAATTTATTAAACATAAAGTATAAGCTATTGAAAAATTGAAAACAAAAAATGATTTTAGTTTAAAATAAAATAAAAAATATTTAAATACTTCCCTGTGATTCTATAAAGCTGACAAACTACGTTTAAAGTTTCTTTACGATAGACAGTTATATTGAATAGTATTCAAATGTGAGAACACATACATACCAATAGCAGCTGCCATTATAAAATGTCTGGGAAGAACCATACTTGGAGCGATTGTGGAGTTCTTGGCCGCAAATTAATTTTTTTCGAAAAAAAAATAGATGCTTGATAATCATGGTGTGGTTGCGGCCATCAGCTTTTAGTAGTGTATAGAGGTTACTTTTTAAACATCAAAAAAACAAAAAATAAATTATGTAATTAACAAACATATGAATTTAGTAACATTACAAAACATGACAAATCATCATAATATAGTCAACAGTGTAATAATAGGGGTTACTTGTTAAACATCAAAAAATAAATGTAATTAACAAGTAACCCCTATACACTACTAAAAGCTGGTGGCCACAACCACACCATGATTATCAAGCATCTCACTATCATTTACGATATATAAATTTAATTAAATTTATTTTTTGTTTTATTTATTTTCCAACAAAAAAAAAATTTATGCCAAGAACTCCACAATCCCCAACTAATGTAATAGTATAATTAGTAATTAATAAGATATAGGGTTATATAAGATATATAAGGCACTAAAAATATAAATTATATAAGCAGATTTATTTTATTATAATTGTTTTGCTAATTACTAATAGTGCCAATAATAACCAAATTATTATCCAATACTTTGACTTGTCTTGATTAATTTAAATTAAGTAAAATGCTTAACTTTGATAAATTAAATGCAGTTGTTCAAATAGATAAAATATACATAAGAAATATTCTAAGTCTAATAGACATAGTGTCTTATATTTGAGTAAAATAGTATATAACATGATTAAAAAATATATATTAAGTAAATTAAATTAATATAAATAAATATATGTAAAATGACTAAATTAATTATATTAGTAAAAAAATATATGATTAAAATGTTATACTAATATTATACTATGTTACAACATAGTATAATTACTATTTATACTAAAACTAAGGTGTTGGCTAATAATTGATGAATATTCAATGACATTGGCTGGTATGCATAAAACATAGAGCAAGCTACATAACTATAGCTTTAAATCGTATGCATAACCTTTTGCTTAACTAAATAGCGGAAGCTTCCAAAATTCTTAAAAAAATGACAAACGTAGAAAGTGATTCTCAATCAGAAAATTCTGTTGAAATACATGAAAAGGACGAAATCAATGTGACGGAAAATGATATTTTTATTAAATTATTTTAAAAAATAAACCATTACTTTACAAAAGCCAATTACCAGACATGAAAATGAAGAAAGCTGAAGCAATGAAAAATTTTCTACAAGAGTATGCCATTTTGGTCATCAAAAAAATAGGAAAGAAACAAGTTTCTAAAATATTATAAAACATGAAACAAAAACTCAAAACTAAAATCGACATCAACAAAACTGGTAATAGAAAAATTACATTAAATGCATGTGAAATTGAATTGGCAAAACTTTTGGAAACTAATATAAATCCAGTTAAGTTTGCTAAAGTTCCTGGTCACCAAGAATCAACACTGATTGTCTCAACATCTTCTACTGTTTTGTTACCATTTCATCAATTAGAAATTTTTTCAGCTACTGTGTCAATAAGAAAGGAAAAAAATGTAGTAATTCAGTCTCAGAATACTATTACTAAACATGTAAAAAGAAATATCTTAGAGAAATATGAAACAGATGAC
>JAYRBW010104625.1:0-19041 GCA_036023295.1 Invenusta paracnida
AATAATTAGTGGGGGCAATTGGCGGCCCGGCCCCCCCCCCCCCCGATTCCGGTGGCCATGAATAATATTAAGCTTATAATGCTACAATAAATAAACACATAGTTCAGTTGTTTCGAATTAAATAACTTTATGTGATTGTACATATATCAGTAGCTAACTAATAGTGTGAGTATAATTATAGGTACGGATCATCTATAGAAATTTGAAATAGTATGTAGCTATGGGGAAGATTAGCATCTATCTTACAGCTGAAAGTATAACTTGCCGTAATTTTAAACCAGATAGATAGACTGACGATATTTGATATAGCAATCAACTATAATTAAATACTATTTTCATTTATTTTATATAGTTAATTTATAGTTAATCTCTAGTTTATAAATATAATATACTGATTATATCTGTATGCTCTATTATTTATTTTACAAAACCGTATATAGTTTATATATACAATTTCGATAATTATTTAAAATTGTATATTTATTTATATTGTTTAGATATCATGGACATAAATATAAACACAAAATATGGACATGTACATATATATTCAGTCATTGTTTTAATAACATCAAATTTATCTAAGGTTAGATAAAATAAGATTTAGCTAAAATAAAGATATATTTAAAATAAAAATAATAACTAATCATATAATAATTAGACATAATAAATATAATAATCAATGTTAGATTCAATTTTTAGTCTAGATATGTATGTGTTTAAATTTATACAAATACTTTTTTGTCATAGATGATTTCATTTTAATTATCTTACTATTATTGAAATGTTACTGCATATACAATGTCAGCTATATTTTCCCAGAAACGTATATGAATAATCCAACATCATTATTCCGACTTTGTACAAATAAGCACCACAAAAATATAAATATAAAACTATAAACGCATGAAATTCAAAAACTGCTTAATATTAAAAATTACATTTCTTTAGTCTATTGCGGTAATAAAGTAACTACATATTTAAAGTAGTATTTACAAAATGTCTAAAGCTCATGACAATAATGTAAACAATTTCATATGAAAAACCAAACTTTACTTTCTAACGATATTATTGTTTTTTTCAAACAATAAGGGAAGCAGATTATTTTGTGTACAGAAAAATTGACTCTATTCTCACATGCTATGTTTCATATTGCATAATGGCCAAACGAAAGGTTGATTAATAGAAAATAATTTAAAAATATGCAAAAGCAGGTAATACGATTGGTTACTTAAAGCAAACAAATTCATACAACTAAAGATAAAGTAGGCAAGAATGTTATCTTGGAAGCAAAGCGAACATTATACACGGTTTTCTATTTCAAAAATAAGCTTCACATTATTATAATTAAAGTTATTAAAAGAAAAAAGAGTATTATTTAGAAATTAATTAGTTAGCTAAGTTGAAATATTGTAAAGGAAACTGGTATAAACTCGATAATGTAATTTTATTAATTAATGTAGTTTTCTAGAAGCATTATAATAATGCTTTGTTAATAGTCTAATATGATATAAAATATGTATATAATATATATTTTAAATTATGTAAGCTTAATTGCTGTACTGAGTATAAGATATGAATATATTTCACATATAATAAGTAAGTCATAGTGACAGTAAAAATAATAAATATTATATATGCAATCTTTACTTCAATGCTGTTAACAACTTAAATTTTAGATTTGAGCAAAAGTAAAGGGAACAATAAAACCTGAACAGTTACATTTATTCAAATTATATTATTTCTATTAAAAATTATATTCTATCCAAAAATAGCAAATTAAATAATGTATATATAAGAATAGATTTATCTATTAATTAAAAAATGTTTAAACACAAAGTACTGTGATATTTTATTTTTGTAATAATGAAATTATTAACTCACAAAGATCACATAAAACGGGAATTAATGAATTTAATTTATTGATATAACTGTCTAAATTCAAAGGAAAATTAAAAAAGATATTTACGAAAATTGAACATATTATTACAAATAAAACAAGATTTTAGAAGTTTCACATATCATTCCAACATAAAATATATACGTAAAATCCACCATACTGATATATTATACATATTATAGATATTGTGTACATATATAGATTTAAAATTTTTTAAAGAATAAGTATACCCTATGTTATGTAATATCGTATGGTACATTGAATTTGTAGAGAACAGCATTTTTTGGATGATTTTACATTATAATAGAGCTCATCCTGTCAAAATGTTCCTCTTTGACATAAGACTCTTCGGAGCTTCCTCTATAAGATCACCTTTATGTTCTATTTTAAGTAAAAAAGAAAAGAAAAAGCACAATATTTTTTATAAAAATTTACTATATATATATGTAGTATATACGTCATATATATCAATATATAAGAGATACAGCTTAAGTATGAACTATAGTTAAAATACATATCTAAGCAAAAGTAATAACCAAATACTTTCTTAAAAGTTTCTTTAAAAATCAAAGCCATAGAATAAATAGTTCACTTTCCCTGAAGAAGACATTGTAATGAGTATATGTGTGTATGTAAAGATGTCTTACATAAACTGATATTATATTATTATCACATATACAATATATACGTGCGTATACAAGAAACATCTTAATATTCATCAAACTTTGATATAATATACATATATATATAATATATACACTGTAAGTTGAGATAATACGTCCTATACTTCATCCTTATATTAGTCAGTAAGAACTTGGTGAATCTAATACATTAAAAAAGCTTAGAAAACTCTATGTGCCTTTAACGACTAAGAATAGTTCTTGGAACAAGTAACACAATTTAAGTATAATGCAAAATATTAATATACAAGATAGAGTTATGATATTAAAGTGCAATTATCAGAATATAATGTATATATTGCATGTACACTTCATGATAAAAGTATATCTTAGTAGGCTGCGCTGTACAATATAGAATAAAAACATACGTTATATGTTGTTAACACAATATATAGACAGAAAAATTGTTAATACAATGATCATTTTAGTTTTATGTCTGACAACACATACTTACAATACGTATCAACATAACATAATATGCCACGAGATTAATGTTTTATAGATATAAATATCTAAAAATTAATCGGAAAATGTTGTAAACATATCTATATACTCGTGTGATACCAAGTGTTCTTGTAAAAATAAAATAAAATTTAACATAATATAAATGTAGAATCAAAATTAAATAAATCAAGTACTTGTATTTAATTATGTTGAATAAGTTACTACCTTATTTTTGTAAACTTTTCATGCAGTAAAAACAATTAGACAGCCAAATAATGGGGGTTAAAAACTGCACTTTAAATAGATTTGGAAAATTCTTAGAAAAATATTACATGGTTTAGAAAGTAACATAGTATCTGAGCTAAAATATATTAATGTTTGTCTTTTGTTCTTTGCTTTGAAACAACTTTAAGATCACCTATAAAATCTTTTTCGAAACAATGTTTAAATATGACATATTTATACGCTCTACAATCTGCTGCATAGATCTTTCTAAAGTGTTGCACTTATTTGTTTTTATTATAATAAAAGTAACAGTGGAAGCTTCATTATAGGCAATTATTCGACGAAGTCTTAAATGCTATTTATGAGTATGTTAGTACAACACAGTCATTTAAGTCAAGATGAAAGTCAGAAGTCATATAAAATGACGATTAACGTAGAATAAGAACTGCACGACTCAACTAAGACGATCAGTTTTAACCTTGAAGCTCACAATCTCTTCTTTACATCATTAGCTCATCTTGCATCAATATCACAAGAAGATATATCAATCGTACAAACACTTAAGAGTTGTATTCAAATCTTTGGGAAGTTATTTCGTTGCATTTAGAGATATTTATACGCACGCACGCACTCACACACACATAATATAGTAGAATATATAGCAAATATATAACACGTATACTAAAAAGGAGGAGCGAAAATGAAATTTTATATTAGACAGATATTTTAGCAGAGTCCACGGTCTTTTAATTGTAGTTAAAAATAAGAAATCAATTCAATCCTTGAAGTCATTAGAGTGTGTATATTCCTTGAAGGGTTATATAGAAACAAACGATCATCATCTGCGTGTTGATCATATTGCGTTACAGTGTGTTTTTATATGTACATTACACCTGTTATGTACTAAATAAGTATAGGCATAACATGACAAACAATAATTAAAACTATATCTATCACATACATACGCACAAATAGCCATATCGTGATTTTATAATTTAACTACATCCAATATAGTGTATTTTAAATTAAGGGGATAAACAATAAAATTATTCTACATAAAATGTAAATATAAATGAAATAGATAAAACGAATTCAACCAGCTAAACCCATTGAAAAATGCTAACGTTAAGTTGTTGGTAATTGTTTATAATACCATGCAACACTAACACTTTTTGTTTTATATTTCAAAATTAAATTTATACTTATTTACAAAAATAAACACGTATAAAAAGTGCATTTTCTTATAGGATCACATAATTAAAAAATGTTTTCCAGACATCGTTTGCTTTTAATAAATTTAAAGTGAAATTTCTAAACTTAAAAATTTCTAAAATATAATTTCATGGGGATATTTACAAAATAAAACAAAACGCATAAAGATAGTATACTGGACATATAACGCAAATGATCCATACGTTCCAAGATGAATATTGTAAAGAATGTAATGTACATATTTAAAGAACGTTAACAATTTCGTTGAAAACGTAAAACTAAAATATAGCACACACAAGAAGAAAGCAATCAGAAATTTAATAATTATATATATACAGCCGACGACAGGAAAGTCCCAATAGACCTGGAAATACAATAAGCCAGCATAAACAACTCATTTCACGAAAAGATAAAATATGGAATATTTGCTGCAGTACCCGTACATGACCTTTATGTACATTACGTATTATATATCAAGAAGAAAGACTCAGTATTAGTAAGGACCTTTTAAACTAGAAAGTTAGGTGTAAACACAGATACAGAAGTCAACAACAATCCATTTCTTTTGTTATTCGTAAGCTTATATATTCTTTCTCCACCATCCCTCCACTCACATACCTTCAACCTTTTATTTCATTTAATTAATGTATTTTTACACGAAAAATAAACCTATATAATGGAGAATATGTTTTATTGCATATAATATGTAAGATACTGAACTGAGTACTGAAGTATATTTAAAAAATCTATGTTGTCATATATTTTACATACTGTAGGTATATATATATATAATACATTGTAATAACTGCATATATAATACATACATATTGTATATAAATTGCATATACAAATAAACTCATAGCACCCATTTAACACTGTCGAAATAACGAGTGACTCGAAGTCTAATGAGCATAAAGAGGAATATATATTTTCATCATTTAATTGAATGTACGCCTATTTGAATGAAGATAAGCGCCGAAATTGAAAGATATAACTATCTTATTATTTAATTAATATAACTTATAATATATAATATATTTATATTTATATTATTTTTCTTGAATTAAGAGTTCAAGTAATTTAGTATAAACACACATAAAGTAATGTATAGAACTACTACATATATAAAATACATATAATTAAAAATATAACCGAATTGCCATCTAGTGGATAAAATAAGCAAACATAAAATTATTTCCTAAAAATTCAGCTATATCAATCTCATAAAAACAAAAATAAGGAAATTTACTTGACAAATATTTGACAAAAAAGTAAAAATAGTTAAACAATTTATATTGAAAATATATTTGAAATTAAAACAAAACATTCGTTAACAATACATTTACTAGATGAGATACAGTTATTCGATTTGAAATTAAGAGATCAAGAAAAGTGACGTAATACACGAAACATCATAAAAATATTCTATCGATAATTCAAAAATAATCTTGTCAAGTAGTTTAGATATACTATATTATGCACTACTTAGAGATAGGTAAATAAATTTGAATAAAACTATAAATAACAAATAAACTTTAAAATAAAACTATAAAGAAATAAATTTGACGATACGTTTACAATACATATTTTTACGTAATATTTTACTTGTAGCATATTTATGTAAGTGAGTTTAAGAGCATAATGTAAAGATAAACACACGTTTATTATTGTATAATCCATACTAAAACATTAAGTTATAAAGCTAAAAAGATTCACTTAAAGCAGTTAAAAGACATAGCTAAACACATAAACCTACAATAATAATAGTACAGTTCACAAAAAAAACAATTTTATTATTCGGTAGATAGAATACATATTTTTGATCATCCTTTTCAGCTTCTTTCATCTTTCAATGCTTTCTCAGTCTCGGCATGTCTAGATAGCAACTATTCTAATATGAATGATACCCTGATACTGGGATAAGCAGGGGTAAACCCCAGCTATCGTTCGCATAACATAACAGTCAGATTTACAGACAAAAATTAGCTTTCCTATCTTTATACTTCCTTCCCCATCTAGATCAAACCGCATAACGCCTCTTTCCACAAGCTGTCAAAGGGAACACCTCGTTCTCCTCATTACCAGCTCATTTACCATATTATTATCATAATAATATATTGATTGAATAATGTATTACTCTGCAATCAATACACATATTAACATTAATCAGGCAGGGCTTCAGACAACTACCGCTTATTTCACGAGTGCAAGTATCTGCATTAAATATGATTCTAATTAAACAGACAGGTAACAGTTTCCGTCCTGGGATATGCGTCAGACATAATTTTTATTCATAGTTCTGAATAGGCAATGGGGATTTTTACAAAATATATCATTTTATTTAAACAACGAAAAAATATAACATTATTTCAACTGTTGTGTGTGATTGATATGCGCGCAACAGATAACAACAGTTTACTATTTACCTTTTATATAAATTGACTTAAAATGCGTGAATATGTATACATGCACACATACATACAAAATGAAGTGTTTCTTGAATATAACTTCGCTTATAACCGAATTAATAATGAATTGAATAAATTTAAAAATCACTGTTCATTTTAATAAATATAACCATATGTATATCAAAAGTAATTACGAGGCAACAGAAAAAGTACTCAAATTTTGTCATTAAACTATAGTTAATACTGTTACAACTAAAAAAGATGTCACGATATATCTACACAAAAACTCAAATAGGTATAAAATGCTAAAACATTAATAATAGATTAGCAATACAAAGTGGTCATATTTCAATAAAGAAAACAACATTTTATATTTAGACTAAACGGCCTATTGTATTTGGTTATACTTTTTTATTAATTTATAACTAAATTTATTAAATTTATTGAAAAACAAAATGCATCTAATTTGTTGAAATACAGAAAGAAACTATCACTGACATTTATAAGTATGAAAGTGGTATGTTGTTAAAAAGTCTAAGCTTAAATAAGAAAAAAGTTATATTTAGTCAAAATATATATTTATTTATTACTATAAATATATACGAGTATATAAATTAAAAGATAACTTTTAGGAAAGTACCCAATTGTTTCTAATTACAACACAAATAATAGTCCAGTCTAGTAGTTACAATCTCGTCAATAATTATAATCCATTCCACGTGTTAACTGCATACATTAAATTGTTTTAGTGTAATTATTGTTTGGATATTTTTTTACATAGTACTTTAAATTAGAAGAAAACTAGTTAGTGTACAAACGTTGTCTCATAATTCTTCATCAATAGAAGTAAGCGAAATATCTAAGTTTTAAATAAACAAAATAGCTGTAAGATTTTTTGTTGTTGCAAAAACGTATAAAATCAAGAAAATGACTTATCGTTAAATTAAAATACTGCCAATTAGTTTATTTCTAGTTTATATATTAAACATTTTTAAATGATAGTAAATTATGACAAGTGCTCAAGTAATTTTAAAGTAGCTTTAATACTTTCCCTTGGTGAAAATTGGTCACAGTTGCAGTCGGTCGACGTTGACCTACGTATAAAGTGATGCTTCCTTTTCCCTAACAGCGAGCGATATAGACATATCTCGGTTGAATTTACTTCCCTTAGGTCGGTGAACACGTTTATACTTCTCACAATTTTATAATTATAATTGTTTAATCTAATACAATAATCCATCTTGCTTTTACATGTTTATATTTCTTTTGTCAATATAAATTGTGGTTATAAATTGCCTTAACAGTATTAAATCATTAAATATTTACCCAATTAAATCCTACATACAAATAATCAACAGGATTATCATAACCATGATTGACAGACTAAATAAAACAAACAATTATAAAATTGTTATAGGCATATATAATTTTAAATAAAATTATTTGGAAATTTTATCAGTAAATCAATATAAAAGATACTTAGTGACTTTGTAATAATATCAATAGTAAATAATAAAGTGATTGTGAGGAGGGTTTAGCCTAGAAGGAACTTTTCTACTACTGATTTCATTTTTTACACTTCATAAACTATTAAAACAACAACAGATTGATATGAAAAACAGAAGATATGATAAATTTATTTCAACTGTTAAAATAGATTACTTATCATGCAAGTGAATAGTCCCCACTAATTAAACATCGGAATATATGAACTATCCTAGTTTGTATCAGTAGTAATCTGCACGATTAAAAGTTACTAGTAAATTAATCATCAATAAGGTAATATTGGACAATGAAATATAAATTTATCTATGATTTAAAAATGTACTACTGTCTACGGCATTTAAAACGTTTTTTATAGGACAGAGGAACGTACCTAAAATTCGTTTTCTGTCGCAAAATCTTTAACATATCAATGTAAATTTTTTTCATTTTGAGTGGAAAACAACGCATTTAAAAAATAGCGGGAAATGTGAGCATATGCATATCTAAAGTAATATCAGGTAGCGACGAAAATGATCGAATTGTGTAAATTCGATTATAAATAAATATATAAATGTATATTTTGTCAAATTCATTGATTGTAAAAATTGTTAGAGAAGCGATAGAGAATAATTAATATGAAGTCACATTTGTAGAGTAAATTGAATGACAAATACAATAAACACATGAAAAAACTCGATATAGTATAAAGATATATACAACTTTCAATTCAAGAGGTGTGAATTTTGTGCGTTTTCCATCTGCAGTTTGCTGATATTGCTTATAGCTGTGAGAAGTGCTGTTGCATTTGTTTCTATCATAATAGACAATGCCTAAAACTAGACAGGTAAAATATAAAATTCGAGATCATCTACGTAGGTGTCACCTAGGTTTCTGATGTAGCTCTCTGTTGTTCTGCATTCACTGGTTCAGAATGCCAAACAACGTTTATTTCGGCATTCCTTTATTTTCCATTCCTTCACAATAATATAATCAGGCTGATAGAAATGTCTGCTAAAGGAAGTTATATAGAATGTATGGTTTTTTAAGCAGATTTTCAAGTTCTGGCGACGAAGACATTACGAAAACGTCTGTCTTTTGAAGAGTTCAACTAAGGTTGACAGTGTACATACAAATTGTCACAACTAATACAAGGCGAAAGTCTTCATCAGACTCTAATAATTAGAGCCCAAATAAGATCGTACATCGATGATATAGGTAGTACCTATATCATCGATGTACGATCTTATTTGGGCACGAACAAAGGTCAATATGAAAGAGACAACAAAATACTGTAGATATTTGAAAGACTTTCCATAAACTGACCTCATACCTACTGTTCCTTTAGAAAAGGGTGATATGAAAGGGACAAAAATGTGTTAATTGTTTAGTTAATTTTAACACTTTCCAAGGTCTAACCACATACTGTCTATCTAAAACAATTCTAAAAAGGGTAATAGTAATATTAAAGTGAGAATAATATAATATTGTAGTTATTTTGAGCTCTTATACCAATTGGTATGGGTGGAGGCCGCCATCCCGCCCACACTGGCTCCTGCAAGTCTGTAATATTGACAGTTTATTACAAATTTCAGTCAACATTTGTTTTCCCTTTTAATTCTGTGGTTTTAAAGAAGATTAAATGATTCAATTATGTGATAGTCATGACAATTGTTTTTCATCATTTAAATTCAATTTAGAAATACGAATAGATCACATAATTATCTTCAACGCAAAGAATACTCTTTATCATGATACCTAAAATACCAATATCAATTATAACACTTCTCATCACCCGGTGCAGCGTACATAATAGATTAAGTAAAGACAGGTATAGTTGACAGATGAGAGTAACGTTAGCAGGAAAGTGACAGAAGCGAAATAATAAAGATACATACGAGGGGAAGGGAAACAAATTGTACATCGTTATAGAGGAATGTTACATCTCAAGAAAGCACAAGACTGTTTTAAAGAAAGGGAAAAATAACCGTTTGCCATTTTTCTGACCATTTCTGTACTTACGCTATTTAACATATTATAATACATATTTTATTGATCAACAAAGCAACGAACATAGGCAATAGGTTACTAGATATGATAAATTCACACTTAGTACCTTGTGCTATATATTATATAACACACTATAACAACAGAATATCTAAAAGACATTTAAGAAAAGCAAATCAAAGGGAGAATAGATAGACATGCAGCATCGCGTGCCGGTCTATTGTTGTTGGATCTATGACACCTTCATGCTATATATCGTTTTATCCAGGTAAGGATGGAAAAGATTCAGGACATGCTAGGAAAACCTTTTTCTTGATTCGACAAAACTACTGTCATACTTAAAATATCTTACTTCTTGTCCTAGAACACAGAGAGTTACCTTTAGAGAAATAATGAGTTGCCGACCCTCGCTAAGATTTGCTTTCATTTTCGACTAGCTTTAACCCTTCTCCCCTTCCATCCCCATATCACAAAACAAACAAAAACGATTGCACACGGTTACTGATTCCGCCAGCTAATAGTATAGTTTATAGGCACGGTTAAAAACAGTACCGAAATAGTTATTCTTCGAATACCTACAGAGGGGGTGGGGTGTCATATTCTGAGGAGTATAACGGGTTATGAGTACAGGTATAGTTATTATTCAAAATATTTATGATGTAAATTATAATAGAAAGTTTACTAAAGTACGATTTTAGAGGAAAGGGTGGTGTAAAAATGTTGATGTTAGAATTTGACATTGAAGACATTGTTCGAAAAGATATTACCTTGTTCTATGTTCGAGTATGTAGTTTAGGTTTTAAAATAACTGACTTATTTTGTAAACTTATTTTTCAAAGCTGTAAAATTATGCAGTATCATCTACTTCGAAATATTGCCTTCTACTTCTTCATGCTTGGATTACGAGCTAACGCGTCTTTGTCCCACATTTCTATTTATACTATCTTCACTGTGAGGTAATGTTCGTTGAACTAGCAACAATCAAGATTGCTTAATTAAACAAACTTAGATGGTTTCTTGCAATATTTTTGTAATATATATTAAATCCAAAGTAATAGTTATTACGCTCCTTCGAATTTTTTATTTTTTAAAAGAATGCAAATTTTGCTAAAATATAAATACAAAGGTTTGCGTTCTTTGCTCAATAAGCTAATAACATATTATTTTGGCTTTATAATTGTGTTACTAAATAAACGAAATGTTTTCATTATGCTTAAATTAATACATTCATCATCACCCAAATTTCTTCAATATTTGCAGCTTTTCTGTAAATACACTATTTTAAAAACTTATACTGATATACATTGCTGTTGAGAAGGATAATATATATTGCAGTGAGTTGTTTTCTAATACAAAGTATTGCTATTCACATGTAAATATTTTAATTACGTTGTATTTTGAATTTTTTTATAAAGAAGTAATACATGTTTTGATGTGTTATTGTGACATTGTGACATTATTTTAGAAAATACTGATGCTTACAGTATCATCATTATCACAGTTTATAATATGTTTTTTTTAGATAATAGTTTTTTATAACGCAATAGATTTCAAATTAAAAAAACCCAGTTAATTACAGAGTTAGATAGCAATTTCTGTAAACCACTGAGGAGCAAACATATATTTTTAGATGACTACTAATATTAATTCACTTACAGTGTTTATCAATGGTTATTATGATACAAAAATTAAGGTCAATAACGATTCAGAGTGTAAATTACGACATATTCGCTGCACAGCAGACTTACAGCTGCAGTCGCGTCTTCCTCTCTTCTTCTTCTCTTTCTGCCCGCTCCTGTTCGGAGGAAACCGTGTCCTTGGAAGTGGTTTCCGTGGAAACAAGAGAGGGACTCGGTGAGATGCCTCGCGAGGACTGCTGTAGATTTTGTTGGCCACCTCCGCTTGTGACTGGATATTGATGTTGAGCCTGTTGTGATTGGTTGAAGGAGTTTGAGCCGCCTCCACCAACAGGCGTCATGTCTCGGTCTCTACCGCCACCCTGTTGGCTATGGGAGGAGGCTGTCCGTGAGTGAAATCCGCTACTGCTGGCGGTGAGACTGATGTTCTCTTGGCTGAGACCTCCACTGGGCGATGCTTGTTCCATACTCGGCATTCTGAATTTATAGGAGGGGAACAGTCATAGAAATATAATTATTTAGAAAGAACAAGTTAACAGCAACGTATGTAGTTTTGACAATAGCAATCTAAATAGGGGTATATTGATGTGACATTCTATGATGACTCAAACATATTTATAGAAGGATATTAGGATTAAAGTAGCAGACCGACTAGATTCAAAGCTAATTACAGACTAACATGACTTATGTGACAGAAATGGGACCATTTACGATTATATTATTAAAAAAATATAGTTTACATGACAACATTTAATTATATGTAGTTAGATTTTATTGGATAACTGATGATGTGTATTTTTAAATATTTCCACAAAAGTGGTAGCTGTATTATTGTTTCCCTATATGGAGTCATATGATATATTACCCACTTAAATGCAGGCTTCCAATTGGATCACTGGACTTATTCCGTTAATGAAGAATGTGTATTTACGGTGAGCTGCATTGCATCTAGATGTACATATTTATAGCTCTATGATTTTAACTCCCATGCAAGTCAAAGGAACAAAGTGATGTCTGAAACTAGTGTTATTTATTTTCTGCCTAAATCAGAGATGATCAAGATTTTGTGTGACAAATGTAATTAATTGAAAATATTTTTTATTTCGCATTCTTTAAACAATTTTTTGTAGAAAACGAAAAACAATTTTTTAAATAATTAAATATAACAGTTTTAATAATGAACAAATTTAAATTAGTTTTAAATTAGTTTGTTTCCTTATGGAGTTATATGAATGTTCCTGTAACTAAATGACCGATCTTATTCTGTCAGGAAATATGTAAATTTTTAGTGTACAATCTTGTTTTAAATATTTATTGCTATGTTTTACGATCAGAGAATATGACAGATATTCTCGAAACATGACACGATGAGCTTAAATTGAAATCGAATTCATTTGGAAAATAATTTTGTTAACTAAAAAGTGTTTAATTTTAGGCGACGATACCTAAATACCTAAATATTTATCATTTTTTAATTTTTGGCTTTAAAAGTATAAATAATTCTCTGAAATCATAATACCTATCTATTATAAGAACACGAATGACCACCAATTCAAAATATGTTGACACTAAAGAATCTCACAAAAGCATGTCATGTATTGTGCATGAAAAGAAGTTCATAATTGTTAATCTACTATGGTATATTCACATCTATTGATATAGTCTGTAAATTAAATTAAGAAAATCCAGTAGATACAGCCAATACTGACATATAGGAATTGTTTAATATAACTTCAATGTAACATGCTTAGGTAACTCTACGAGTGATACATTTTCATATTTTTATAAGATTTAACTTAGTAAAAATAGATCCTACACTTAGAACAAAATGTTCAAAATTTTATGATGGCTTAAACTGTAATTATAGCTGATAACGAAAGTACTATATTATGTAGTAATAAAATAATATTTCTCTTGTATACACATACTAGTATGGGCGTACAATTGAAAACTAATTTCTGAATTTTATTGTCTTTATCACTTAAACACTTAATCAACTAAAATACATAAATTAATTCGCATTAAGTGTGCTTTGTAATTATTTGTAATAACTAAATGTAAATTTCATTCCCGATTAGCATTACATTAATAATGAAAGATAATTTAGGTAACTGAGTTGAGTTGATCGGGTATGCTTTATAATTTTCAGTAATATTTTTTTTAATTTACGAGAAAGTAAACTTCATTTCCCGATTAGAGTTACATTAATAATTATAGACACCAATTTCGATCATAATACTTGAAATTTTCGCCCCCCCCTGTAATAGTCACCTTTTGCCCGGTACACTACCCCTAACGTCCATAACTGAACGACTGTTGGAGCCGGGCGGATTGTAGTCACCACTACCAGCACCAACAGGCATCATCATTGGAGAAGCAAAGTCGGTCGTCTGATAATTATCTAGCCGGGCCCCACTGCCCCCCGAGTAGGGAGGATAGCCTCCCTGCGATCCTGTAAATTGCTCCCCCGGACCTGCCGAGTAGTAGTCATCTGCATCATTGTATTGCCCGGGCTGATGCTTGTTGGACTGATGGTTCTGGTGATGATGAAAGCCGAGATCTCCACTATCAAACTGTGATTGAAGGGAGGCGAGAGTTTGAGCTTGGTTTTGAGTGGAGGATGGTGTTGCCGTTTGCTGGAAATTAGAATACTGCGGTTGTGATGATGACGACGGTAGGGCGTGTCGATTGTGACCTTGGGGAGGAAGGTAGTGGTGAACCGAAGGTGGGCCGCGGCTGTAGTCTTCGTAGTCTTCCTCCTCGCTTGATGAAGGGTCTAACATACTGTGATGGTATACTGTCCTGGCTGGGATGAAATAGGGGTATTTAAGGTTGCTACGGCGACGAGCTCTATAAAAGACAGGACAAATAACGTATAAAATGTATATAACATTGCAAATAACTATACTCTTGAGTAATTCTTGAATACACAAAAAATTGCAAACATTTTCATTAGTGTTTTAAGTATATACACATATATCTATATATATACATATATAGAGAGAGAGAGAATTAAAGACTACAACATCCAATTTTGATATGAAAATGAATCAAATTAATAACAATTAATAGTAATAAATTATATTGTATATAAAAGTTATTATAATTTAAATAATACAGACTAAAACTATTATCAACAGATTAATGCAACTCATTCTATTTAATTTTAAAGAAAATGTAGAAATATTGGTTCCCGCAGTAATGGGTAAAAATATACATTTAACTTGCTTAGACAAATTCATCCTAAATATACTATTTCCAAAAGGAAATAAAATGAATTTGGCTAATGAAAAATAAAAAAGAGTATCACATTTTAATCTATTTGATGAAAGCGTCGCTCATAAGATGAAATATAAAAAATGTATAATGAACAATTTTAAACGATAATGCCGGAAAAGATATTGTAAATGGTAAGAAATATTTAATTATGTTCAATTATACATAAGTTTTTTTAGAACTTTAATATTTAAAAAATAAAACATAAACTAAAGGTGATAGAAAAACATATACGGACTTAAACGCTTATAGTAAAAGTACATATACAATCGACTTTTGATTCTGGGTTCCCAAATAGAAAACAATGCATCAACTCGTAATTTATCAAATTTAATGATGTTAATAATTCATACGTTATTGTTTCAATACGAAATGTTTAATATTAATTAGAATCAATAAACTTATATTGTTGTTTAAAACACAATGCAAAGTCAATTCATAATTCCTATTGATTTATATTAACGTTTATTATAATAATTCACCGTATCTGAACAAAGAGAAAAGAAACATTTTTTTGTCCCAAAATTTCTCCCTAAAGGGTGTAGATAAGTTAAATCAAGTAAGAGGAGCTATTTTGGTAGAAAAGAGATGTTAGAAGATACTCAAAATATCAAGGATATATGATTTTAAAGAATAAAAAATAAACACAAAGCATGTTGTGTATTATTTAATAATCAAAAGTATGTTCAGGTAAATTTTCACCCATTAAATAAGATTAAAAATTAAATAAAAGGACATCAAAATACGAATCATTAAAAAGAGTTCTTTGAAATTTGTTTCATTTGTTGGATATCAGCTGATACGATTTTATTCTAACTAACAAAATTATACAGCTTGAATTTCGGAAAAGATATGAATGTTTAAAAATACAGTACTTTAATATTATCTCAATGAATTACTACGCTGTATAAAATTCAACAATTCTAAGTTTACAAAATAGAATTTTACTTGATAATGCATCTATAAATATAGATGCTTATTTCTTATTTATCAAAATATATTGTTTACATAACTGTTTATTGCATATATTTGGATATATGTATGGTAAATGCTCTGTGAACACATATCATAAAAATAGTAATAAATATAAAATGCACTTACACGAAAAAACACCCAAACAACAATCAATACCATATATTAAGACCACAAAAGTAACAACATTAAGTAAGTTTAGTAAGTTTATTAGTAAGTTTATTTCAAATAATATACAAAACGAGCATTCAATTATTTTATCAAATTACAATGAATGATAATATATAAAGTATTTTGAATATTTATGTTGAAGACAACAATTTTAGTGAACACAAAATAAAATACGCCACAATAATGTATACATATTATAATAAAATTTCTAAAATAATAATAAAACTGTTGAAATATTAAAATAATATATTTTTTTCCAAGTCAGACCATATTAAAGTTTTGTCACAATGTCATTTATATTGGATTAAATACATATTTGTCCATCAAACTCAAATAAGAAGGTATATTTTTCTTAAAATAAAAGAGTTATGGAAAGTGAAATAAAATAGAAATCTCATTATATATGATTCATTATTACAATTAAAAATATGAAATAATAAAAAGTCACTGTCATTTATCTTACAAATATAACGTTTCTTTTCTATAGAATGTTTATTAATTTTAAAAATTTCTTTTTAATATGAACCTTTTATATCTTAGATGATCATAGAGAAATGTCAAATTTATCATAAAAATAATTGTAGTCTATGTTCTAAATGAACATAATATATATTTTTATTAATCCATTTAATAAAAAATAGAATAATTGACCATAAAACCAGGTAATAATTGATTGTCTAGATAAAACATAAACTATTTCTTAACCAATAGCAATTAAAGGAAGGGTATGATTGTGACTCAATACTCTGGCATTTCTACTATTAATTTTAAATCACTATACAGGAGTATTAACAAATTGTTATAAAGCAATGTCTTGCTACTTCTAAATATATTAATTGTTATACATTTTTCCTAAACTGAAATAACTTGA
Source organism: Invenusta paracnida (assembly GCA_036023295.1). Taxonomy (NCBI): domain Eukaryota; kingdom Metazoa; phylum Platyhelminthes; order Proseriata; family Coelogynoporidae; genus Invenusta; species Invenusta paracnida. The sequence continues at coordinate 17,283 of JAYRBW010104625.1, forward strand.
ATTTTTTGTTAATTCTGTAAGATATTTGAAGTATAGTAAAGTAAATGTCACTTTAAGTAAGTAATTTGATATTCCAACAATAATATAAATATTGCAATGCATTAATTAAATATATAAATTTATAAATACACATATTATGTATTTCAGATAAAATAAAAGTTCATATTTTTAATTGGCTAAAATATAAAGTTTAGAATTTTTTTAAATATATTATATTACATTAATCTATAATAGAAGTGAATATTGCTGTACAATTTTGAGATATCTAAGTAGAATAAATACCTCTACAGTATTATTCTCTAAGTTTCATATCTGCAGTTCAATAAAATATGACAAAGAAGTGGGCAGAATCTGCCCCTCCTCTGAACCCCTTTCTTTTAATTTATAATAAATCAAAAGCCAGGTATAGATAGGGTTAAGAAAAAATAATGGGTACTTGTAAAATTAAATTACCTTTTATTAAAATTATATTGACTATTCTACATGTCAATTAATGTAATTGTTAAAATAATTGAAATAGGAATTTTCATTTTTTTATATGTAATTACATTATTATTTCTATTTTAACAATTATATGTATTTATATATATATACATATATGATTATATTACTATTTAAATCATTTTAACTATTACATTAATTGACATGTAGAATAGTCAATATAATTTTAATAAATGGTCATTAAGTTTTACAAGTGGCCATTATTTTTTCTTAACACTATCTTATCAAATTAAACAATAATTGTTAACAGTAGTAGATTCGGTTATTTTCAAAAATATTAAATTCATTAAAAAATATGTTTAGATATTTTTAGATATAGAATATATATAACTCCAGTTAATGTAAAATATATGTACATATATAACACATATAGCATTGTTCAGACAAATAGGTATCAACATAAAAAGGAAAAATATGAACACATGTAAGAGGAAAAAAAGAAGTTAAATACATATATATATATATCAATGAATTTAATAAAAGTATTTTGTATGAAGCTTAGGAAGAAACATTTATCAAAGGCAACATCATAATGCAGAGGGATAACTCTATAAATATATAGTACTATGAGATTGTTCATGAAAGTTTTATACAATATATTTTAGAATTTGTTTTTTATATAGCTAAGTAATGAATAAGCTTATTTTACCAAAGCAGAGGTAACTGGGGTGATAAACAGGTAGAGAATGCAATGTATGTTAGAATACAGCAACACATTTATTTCAGTGACTTCAACAAAGATCTAGGTAAATAATCACTGTTCTTCTTATCATGTGATCTGTCAGTCTACTTCTTGGTGTAGCATGCTATGATTGGAAAGGTCATTGCCAAATTACTCCTGACAGCCATTAATATAATTTTTTTTGGATAGTATTAGTCATTATATTATTGGGTAAAAGATGGAATGAACTGACTGTTGATATAGATAATTAGCTAAATCATGACCTAAGTGCTCAATAAGCTGATCTGTAAATTGAAGGAAGATGGAACAGCACTAATAATCTATTGTATTAGACAATAGTATATATGGTAATTTATTTTTAATATATATATGATTATTTTAATATATTTATTCAGAATAGAATTAATTACTAGTTGGTATTTATAATTAATTATTATGTATTATTTATAAAAAGATTTTTATTCAAGCAGTTTATTTGAAAAGTCAAATAGTAAATTATAATTAATTAATATAAAATATATTTGTTTTTATATAATAAATAAACATATATGATATGTTTATTTATTAATGTTTAAT
>JAYRBW010104636.1:0-19041 GCA_036023295.1 Invenusta paracnida
TGGTTTGAATGAATTTATATTTTTTTTAATTGTCTGTAGCTAACCAGCTTTTTGCCATTTTTGGCGATAAAAAAATCATCACATAAGAAACTTAACTACATAACTGTAAGACTGTTTTAACATAACAAAAATAATTTATCATAAATTTTTCCTGAGAAAAAGTGAAAGTCTTTTTGAGAATTTTAATTTCTAATGTTAATCCCCTGCTGTTACATCGATTTAATATGTTAAATACTAGTATGTAAAATATATATTGTATATATTATATACAATCAGGAAATTTGCCCGAAATTAACATTTAATGTTTCTTCTTATTCAGTAAAAGTCTGATATTTTTATGGAAATTTTCGAGATATCATTAAATAGTTTATAAGTTTATTCAACAAGAATTTTAAATACTTTCCATGTGAATAATACGTACTTAATGCACCATATCTATCGTCGTGCGCATTTTAAGGTTTTTTAAATTCAATAGTAAACATATTACATTTACAAGTGTATACAAAGCGAAATAATATGACTATTTTGACTATTTTTGACCCACTAAAATGGTTGATTTTGAATAAAACAGCTTAAAAACTCTATCATAAAAGATATTAAAACTAAACGATACATGGCGCCATTATAGAAAAATATTTATCAAAATTGAAGATATTTTCTTAAACCTAAACCTATAATAGGGGGTTAATTTCGACAAAATAAGGCGAACAGCTATTTTATATATACAACCAAGGTTATATAATTCTTCTTTAGTCGACAGGCCAGTCAGGTAGGATGTGAAGATGACATTCACCGCCACAATAAGAAAATTATTGTCATGACCTCGATAATGTCACTATAGAAAAGTATGCTCAGATGAAATTGATTTTTGTAACATATGCAAAATAATTCGGATGTATAATACAGCTATTGAGATTTACAATTTTACAAATCAGACAGATTTCCTATGACAGTGTCTCATTTCCTATCGATTCTGTAAGAAGTTCAATACCACTTAATTTCTACTTCAAAGCATGTGTAATATATTTTTAACTATTGCAGCTTTATAAAGTATATAGTAACTCTAGGGAAATTTTATGTAAATAGATATAAAAAATAATATATTTCAAGTTCACTTGGTACTTTAGAACATAGTTGGAAATTAATAGATTGTCGAAAAATATAATTAACTAAAATATTGGTTACTACATAATATGCTATAACTCCCCATTTCACTTTAATTAAATTTTCATAAAATACGAAGATGGTTTCTTGTCGGTGAGGGAAGATTATGCTATATACAAATTCAAAAGAGATTTAGAACTCTGCGTGTATTGATTTCTCCGTGCCTCTTCTTTAGCTGCGGGAAATATTGCTATTGATTTATAGAGATCGATTATATAAACATGATTAAATATAAAGCCTTTCCAGTGGCTCACGCATATGTCGATCAATAGTGTGCTTAAATTCGAGATTTTCATGTACGATGAAAGAGTTGCATATTCTACAGCTTCTTACTTTTTTATCTTCCCAGCTCTTGAACAAAATTCACCTTTCGTAAAAAGACCTCAGCTATTTCATTTTTCAAAAATTGCTCATCATCGCCATCTAAACACAAAAACTTAAATCCAAACAAAAATAACAAAAGCACAGAATATGCTTTTTTGTAGGTAAACCTATTTTATTAACTCCAGAGCAAAATAGATTAATGCTATATATATATGAGTTTGTCGAAATCTATGCCCTGCAACGTGTGACTAAATAATTTTTTGTTCAGTATGAAAGGAATGGAAATTCGAATCCCAAGTTTGTTGGTTCATCGTGACATGGAAACTGATAACGCCAGTTCCCAAGGAACGAAAGGTAAACACGAAGAGCGAAAGTGGTGAATAATGAATATAATCCTTAATTTGTCTAATCTTCTGGCCAACCAATCAACCATCCAGCCCTCCCTTGAAAAGGTTCATTCGTCGTCTTTGTTTACTGTTCAACTTCGCTTTTACCGAATTTTTCATGCTCTATATGTGACCTAAAAAACTTAATTTAAATGTGAAAATATTCTACCTATTTCAAGAAATGTAAGTAATCGTATTTGTCATCAAATATAATGCATAAAACAAGCATCTACGAAGGTATTTTTGTCGAAAAAACAAAATAGAAAATTATTCCTTTTTGTCAAAAAGTTATCATTTTGAGATCCGAGAATATTTGCCTATATAAATCTTCATATTTTTAGAAAATGAGGATAATGGGATTCGTTTAAGGAATATATACATATATGCATAATATGACCTATAAATCGTAGAATTCCGTTATTTGAAGTACAAAATTTCAATGAATATCAGAATGAAAACAAAATGTATTTCTCATTATTATTAAAAATCAACTAGTGCACATGAATTGCCTATGCATAAAATACACCCCGTGATTATTATCATCTCTGTTTTAAACATGACTGTCTTTATTGAACATATAACCTGTTCAACGAGAATATTATCATTAGTTTAAATTTTAAAATTTTGATATTCTGTCAGTTTGTTTAAGCTTTTTAATAAAGAAAAATAATATAAATATCTAAATGTAATTTTATCTAGATGAGATTTTTTTAATCAGTAAAAATTTGTTACCACGCTGATTTTGTAATATAGATCTTCTTTCATTTTGAAGTGTAATATCTTGCTCATAGACAGAACATCGACACATAGGACTTTTGACTCGTTGATTTGCATATATATATATATCATATATGCATCGAATTGTAATTTTTAGTCGATAGAAAATCCACATATTTCACTAAAGTTAAAAAAATGGTTATCAAAGGAATAATATGCAAATTAGTTTAATTTTATATAATTTTATAATTAACGTTTTACGGCCCAATTCATAAAATATTAGTTACACTAATGTCTAAAACATTAATAACTTCACAGACATTCTTTTTTAAGCTTTACGGAAAGAAAATAGTAAAACGTTAAATACGGTAAAAATAGATCAAACTGTTTCCCATAATTATTATAATTTGTAATTATAATCAGGAATATTTGATTTGTACTCTACTTTTTTTAATACTCTGTGTTGTCAATAATTAATTTTAAACATGAACAAGAACAATCATATTGGAATTTTTGATATTTTAGTTTTATTAAAGGAAAACAATTATTTATATAAAAAATAACCGCTGTAGGTATTTACTTATTTTATAAACTGATGATATTGATTTTTGTGTGATCAATTTTATTGTAATTTTTCTTTATCGCGTAATTTATATATTATATATATATATATTGCAAGAACTCTGAGAATAATATTTTTCTTTTGTGCGACTGGCGACTTTAAATTTTTGATAAAAAATCTACAAACGTATATAAAAAAAAATTAATTGTTACTGATTTGTGTCATTAGTTACGCACACAAAGAAATATGCCTCGATATATATTTAATGGTCTGTAAATAACTATTTAAAAAATCAACTTTATGTTAAAATTACTCTCTTAGATAGATGAGCATATATCAATTTCAGGGACTTCGATGTATTTTAAAATTAAATTTCATGTTTCAAGTTTTTATGCCCAATACATTGAAAACGCCACTTTGTCCTTGATTGATTGCATACTCACTTGAAATCTGTTTAATATTGTCTCGGTAAATTTGCCTCGAGTAATCTTCCAAACATTTGTTGTACTAATATTTCCTTCTATAGTGCTGATACACAACTTGCGAGATTGTAGGTGTATATTTGCATCTTACACACACATCCTCACCCCATTACTCTTGCCAGATTATATACCTCTTGTTTTCCAAGTGTAAACTTTTCGCAATACGAAATCATAACTATTTGGGACAAGCAGTGGCATAATATTGGTTAATTCTCGAATGTATTTACATGATCAACATTTTGAAAAAGTTGCATAAACATTTTTTTAATATATGTATATTTGCTTTTGTCCGAAATGTCTCGAATACTCCTCGGGAGCATTGTAGACAAGTTATTAGCAAATAAATATGTTTATATGTGTGTCTTTGATATTTGTACATTAATTAGCTAATCGATAAGAGAAGTTAGTGTAGGTTACTGATAATTAAATTGTGATACAAATAGGGGTATAAAGTATACATACAATGAACGACGGAGGAGGAGAGATAAAAATGTACATGTCTTATTTGATACAATAATATCTATAAAAGTTCACAAGTAATTATCTGAATGAATTGTAGTTTTTAACTACGGGATCAAATTTTATTCCGACAATTCTTTGAAGTTTTCAAAATATTGATCACGTGCATGGTTTTCTGATGTGACGTCATCATTTAAACATCAGTTTGTTTTAACTATTGAGTATCCTTTCCTTTTCTAGAAATGTTGTTTGTTTATAAATTAAAAAGTTAATTTTGTATTGTATACATATTAAAATGAGTTTTGCCTATTACCCTAAAAAATAAAGTGCCAAGAATAATAATGTAAAGCACCTGAGCAATTAAATGTCTAGAGCTTAAAGTGAGTTGATGGAGTATAATTCGATTTGTGACAGTATGACTTGGAGGTAAATATAGTAAATGACACATAACGCCATTTTATAAACAACACTAATTATACAAAATTAAAACTGTGTTTTATTATTTTAATTTCTCATAATTAAAATCATTTTTATAATGCTTCACTTTTAGTTATTTATATCAATAGGCGCCAAGAAACATGTAGTATGATGCAGTGTATAAAAAATAAAAAGTATACTTGATGATCAACCTGTAATACGATATATATACATATACATACCTACAAAGTTAATAGAAATTAACGATTAGCAAAAACATAGAAATATTCTATTCAATACTAATAAATGGATTCTTTATATTTAATATAAACTATTTAAGTTTTTATAAATTGCGAAAATATTCCCTAAAGCTTTTATTTGCAATCATACAAATTATCAAGTAGTAAAAAAATTTGAATTTTTTCTCTCGATTTTTTATTAACTTCTAGGTTTAATCATTTTAAAACTCCGATCCACTTAAATGTGTTTTACCCCAAGACACTATAATGATTACTTTTGCAATAAATTCTGAGCTTTTTATGGCATTCTTTTTCAACTGTTTGGTAGAGAAAATAGACCTATTCTCCCTATAGCAGCCTGACTAAAAGAGATCGACTGCTAATATAGCTTCTTTCCAACTATACATCACTCTGGTTTTGTTTCTGAGTTTACGATGCTGCCACATCATCTATAATTACACGCACTATTTTATAAATATTATTATACTATTATAAATATTTCTAAAAGCAGTAAAGCATCGAAAATAATCAATTTTATTTGAAAATGATACTTATTATTATATAAATAACAGATGACTAAAATATTATATAGATCCATTAACTCTACTCAAATATCGATATACAGCTAAAAATCTTTTGTTTGCGTATTTTTCGAATTTTAAACTAAATGCTCGTAAACATTTGACATTAAATGAATCCACAATTCCATGTTTGTGCAACGCTAACTATGTGTAATATCTGTATAATATGCATAATTGCAAAGGAAACATCCAGCTTTAAACAATGTATTTACTATGTTGACAATGGTCTGACAAATTTAATGTATTTTGTGTTAAATGTGTTTGCACAGATTTAACACTATATTTCAACTCGCCTAAATTTGTCATTTATTTAAATGGGAAGGCTGGGACAACTGAATATTTTGGGCACATATCTAATGGGAATCAACTTTTAAGTCGTTACTCTTATATATTTACCCACTGATAACATACAATCGCTATGAGCAAACAGTAATAACATGAAATAATTGATGAATACTATAAAAAGAAATATTTATTATAGAAAAAGAAATGCGCTCATCATTTCAAAAGTGTTAAATGACTTTCTTGAAAAGGAATAAGAAATCATTCCACAAATTCGGCAGAATTATGTAAATGTCTTTTTATATATTATATTTAATAGCTGGGTTTTAGTTGTATAAATAATATATCTGCGAACATAAAATATATAAAGTTTGAGAAATTATGAACTTTTTTCTTATTATCTAATAATTCCCATATCATATCTAATTAGTTACGCTGTTAATGTACCATTTATTCCAAAAAATAATAATGTGAGCAGTTCATTGAAACATTATATCACATTTATAAGTTTAAAAAATGTGTTAAGAGACATACATATAATGCACAGAATTAATATATATATACTACTGCTGTAATTGTTTGATATTTATTGATTAGTTTGTTTCAAAATTTTTAAATTAATACATACATTTTTGTTGTACGTAAGTACACAATATGTTGGTTTATATAGGAACAGAAAGATTTAAATTATGAAATATATAATATATCTTTTAAAAATAAATAAATTTTAAATGAGCAATATTACTTACTACTACTATACTGCTTACGTAGAAATATAGAACATGCGCATTGATGTTTTACCAATTAGTCCTTAAAGAAAATGTAATATCCTCTATTTTTTAAATTATTTTTATATTTCTTTTCATATATATTTCTTTAATATCACCATACATTCTTACTCTTAAAAATCTAATATATTAACACAGTAATACAAGTTTTATAATGTTAAATTTGTCAAAAAAGTGGAATATTTGTTCAAACATTGGAATTACTATTAATTATTGTAAAATCGCACTTCATATTCAAAATTGTTATATCAATTATACGCCTTTAAATTTAAATTATTATTTTTAGATACAAATTGTTTTGTATTGTAATTGTTTTGTTTTATTAGTTTGTTTGCTAAATAAATGTTGAATCACATTATATGTTTCTATACATATCTTATAGGTTATTTTAATATTTGTCTGTATGTCTAATAATTTATAGAAAGCAATCTATCAACTCTATATAAATTAGTCAAGTAAGAAGTAATATAATTTATAATTAATTTTCAGTGGAATAAATTTGCTACAATTAACAAAGCTATACATAACATTGAAATTTTACAGTATAGAAAAGTACTTGGTGCAATATAAAATGTTAATGCAATTTTAAATAAGACCGTATAAGGCAGAGAGAATAGCATATTTGATTACAATTACAATTATAACTTCTATTGCTATTGATATTACAATTGATATTAATTATGATTCAATTATTATTTTGAATACAAATACAAACACGATAGAAATTATGTTAATATTACATAACTACTACGATTATTATATAATTTTAATTTCATATTACAATCAGACCATTATTTTAAAAAAGAAACTGATATAGGAATAAATTAGATATACATTTTTCAAAGAGATATTTAATTTTAAAGAGAAATTCCATTTAAAATGCCTTTAAAATGTTAGCAACAAATGATTGATGATTTATCGATTATATCTAATCGAAAAGTTAAATAACATTTACCTAAATACATAACTGACACGATCTTCTAGATCACACTTTTAGATATAATTTTAAAATACTAATAATTTTTCTTAACATGATAAAATGTCAAAATGCATCATTATGCATTTATCTGATCATAATGGTAACATTTTTCTAAACCGATGTCATTAAGTTTGCATGTGTGTACGTATACTACATTTACAATGACACAAACTTTAGTTACTTAATGCATCACGATCGAGATTTTGAACTGTGTTTATGAAGATTTTTACTGCCTTTTACCATTTATTATCAGGAAAAGTCATATAATGTCCTTTAGGAGAGGGTGTTAACCCCCTACATGCGAAGCAAACAGTTATTTCGATATGCACACAATAAAAGAATAACGTAACTGGGACATTACTCCAAATAAGATGCTGTTAATTGTAAAACTTTAAGAGATATATGCACCAACTCATCAACTATCTAAAATAACGCGTAATAATTCTGGCAAATATATTTAGCAATCAGTCGGTGAATCTAACTAAACCAAGCGTTTAACATATATGGTTAAAGGGTTTAGTTAGATACATAATATATTAGTTATATCTAATTTAGCCGGAAACATGTCCCTTGCGGTACCAGAGTGTAAAATCGTAGAAGCAGCAGCTCTGAAACTAGCTAAAATACTTTCAGCATAGTATAAATGTATGTTGCTCGATGCAAAGTTAGTGATGCGTATTTGTGCAGCAGGGTGTTGTTGGCCTCTTTGGAGGTTCAAATATAATGCAGCTATAGCATAACAAATGGTCGGACTAACGGTCATAACTCAGGAACCTTATCTCTACAATTATCCACTGATGGATGGACGAGAGGATCTTGCTTGCAGTATGTTCATGGATCCAGGGGGACGTTTTGGGGAATGGGGTGGTATTATTTGTCTCCTAACACGACCTAATATGCATTGTGCAAACAATGTGACCACTACATTCGCCCGAAGGTTATTCTGTACGCGACTCCAAAATATACAGCCTGCTGCTAAATAAAATGGGAGATACAATTTCTTTATACGTCCTCTATTCGAGTACCATGCTCGTCACATGTGTGTGCATTGTATTGTGTACATTACTACATGTGCATATATTGATTTAAACACTTTAAGGAAGTTTTTTATTGACATGAAAAATAGTGAAGTTGGAGATCTGCTTACCTCAAGCAAACACACTTCACACGCTGGATTATTTGTTTCATATAAATAGCAAATATGAATAATCTTTGCGGTTTTAGTTTGATGATTTATACGGATTTATACATATTTGTATATATATATTATAAGTATGCTTTTTAAATTTAGATTGTATGTTACAGAATTACACAAACTTATTAGAAATTATTTTCGTATTATCATGTTAAATTTATTTTACTCCATATTTTTATGCTTATTTGTTTAGTATGATCAATGCTATTTTTATTAAATTATTGATTATTTTTCATAAATGATAAAGCAAATAAGTCAAGTCGTAGAACATTTATTTCAAAACTATTTAGTAATATGCAAATAGAGAAAAATGTTTAACAATTTATTTTTAAGTAGATGTACATGCATATTTATATCGAATGTGAGTTTTACTATAATGTGATTTTCTTTTTTATACTCTAAAGCAACTCATATACCATTTCAATGAATAATTAATTCTGATTAATATTAGAAGGGCGAATATAATTATTATAGAACAGTATTTTAAAGTATTTAGGTATAATTTTCATCAAATAATATAAATTTATCGAAATTTACATCTGTTTACATTTGTGATTATTATTTTAAATAACTTTATACCTTTCATCAATATATTGAATATATAAAACTTTATGTATAATTTATACAATAGTATAAGTAAAATGGCTACTGAACACTTAAATGTGACAGACTTATAAACTATTGTTTTTAGGGATTTTTCTGAAAACCCTTATTCTCCTTTTTAGATATAAATGATTGTTTATTTAAACACAAATCGAAGTATATACTAACACTTTTTTAATTTCTTTTATATTGAAATATCCACTCATTAAGATAATACTAGAAAATTCTTTAAGACATTTGTTTTTTAATAAAAAATTAATACAATAATATACGCCATTTTGTATAAAAATTGGAAAATAGAATAGCGGTAAACTATATAGTATAAGAAACTTCATATTTGAAATGTTTTATTTGTTAGCTTATGAAGGATAAGACAAAATTTACATTGCGTAATAATGTCATATGAAGTATTTGAATAATATTTGATACTCCTAGTTAATGTTCAACATTTTTCTTAAATACTAAATTACTATAATACTGTGTATTTGAGGAGGGAACATAATCTTTGTTGATTACTATAGACTTTTAAATAACTAATTCGTTTTAGGAAAAATGTAAAATTCAAAGAATTTTTTTCTGATTTGTGTTTTTAATCAAGATATTTTTAATTCACATATTATATTTTTATAGAAAAAATATCAAATAAGAAAAGTAGTAATATATTTCAAACAGTGTATACGTTAAATAACCCAAGATGTCTAAGAAAATAGAGATACTATACGAAATATTTTTTATAAAAGTGTTATTCAATTTTAATTCGCGATAAAAATATATGGACTCCTTATAACAAATACTTATAGATAGGCATTATTGATTATTTTACAAATTAATCGAAAACTAATAAACCCCACTATTATAGATACATATTAAAAGAATCGTATTTAACATAAAGTTCTGCAATGTCTCTTGCCCAACATATGCCAATATGTATTATTATTTAGAATAGACATTTATTGATTCTGGATGGAGGGGGGGGGGGGTGTTGCAAATTTTCACACAAGTCTCAAACTGATAAGCGAGGAAGGGCGAAAAGGCTGCAGACCCTTGAGATGTTAATCAGAGCCTCGAATTTTGGCTTCCAGAGTCGGAAAATCGCGTCATTCCTGAGTTTCTGCTCTTCTATATGCAAGCCATGAGACACTCGAAGTCGGTGGAAACCTCAATAAAGGGGATAATTTAGACACTGACTATAAGAAGATACAGAACCGGAGAAAATAGAAGGACCATTTTTATAACTTTTAAATATTTCCTTATTTTAGTGTATCTATTACTATATGGATTAAAACATATTTTCATGGCTATGAATATTTCAATTTTCATGGATAGTAGGTATTTTATTGAAAATAAATCATTAACAGATGACATTTTTGTGTAATCAGCAAATGTTATTGAGAGAAATTTGATACTGAACGTATAAAAAAAAGATTTACAGAAATATAACTGCTTTTGTGAAATAAAAATTTTTGGGGGATTGTATGTATAATAATGAAGGAAATAACTTTAAATTATTGATTTTAAAAAGTTATTATAATTTTGTTGAAGTAGCTTTTTTAGATATACATGTTTAGAAAATACTATGTAGGTACATTTGGAAATATGGAAAAATAAATACATGTAATTTATTAATTTAAAACATTAAAAAAATTGAATCACTTTTCTTTCGTTGTTTAATTGGAAAATTAATATCATGTGTACTCCATAAATTTATTTTTAATGATTTTTTGTTACTAGAGTTAAAGAAGTGACTACCAGTTTTAATCTTCAATAGATCGAAATAAATGTACAGAATGTAAAATGCATTTTATAACAAAATATAAATGTATATATTTTATATATTTTATATAACAATTATCGCAAGATGAATGAATCTTATTACTTTTGAATCCTTTTGTTTTTATATAGGAAAATAACATAAATTATATATATATATGTATATATTTTAATTTAATTGATGTGTACATTAACATGTGTATCTAATTATTCAGAAATAAATATTGCAATTCATAGATGCATTATTAAAATAAACAATAAAGTTTAAATGAAATTCATTTGTTTTGTAACCCAAAAAATCAAACTAAAATATTTTCACAGTTATATCTCTGATGGAAATTGAAAATAATATACTTTTTCATACACACACAATCTTGCTCTTTTATAAATTACACGTTTTTAGTATAAAATAAACTCTGCCTCATTTTTATATTACATAGTTCAGTTTCTTTTTAACAAAACCCAACACGCTCAAACTACGTACACTGCCCCATGGATATCGCTGGGAAACACCTGTACAAGATAGAAAAATCTACTTTGAATATAATCTCTAGTTTTATCTTATACGAAATGATTATACGCGTAGTTATCCAGGCAAGGATTAAGTTGGACGTTATACGTGACATTCCAAAATCGGTTATTCCAGCTACTTAAGAAGAGTGTTTCTCTTAAAAAATGTCGAATGAAAATACTCAGAATGTTCTTTTTTCTGAGGATATCTCTTGAATCACAACGAAATTAAATTTGAAAGTAAACGGATGTCATAATTTATTGTTTCTAAGATGAAGGGGAGAATATAGAAGGGAGGGCAACCACAAATTGATAAACAGAACTAATTACGCACAACAACAATTGAAAAAGAATGAAACACCTATCGGAGGAGAAATGAGAGAGCAGGGTCCAAGAGAGGAATGAAAGGAGATGTCCCCGAGGCAAGAAATGCTTCACTACCTTGCGTCTTGATCAGTCTCGAGTAAATGATGGTTAATTTCCCAGAAAGACGCCTTCTGCTGTCGCCTTTCCATTACGTCTTCGACTGAGCGTTCCTTGAAAATCTCCTCCGCAGGCGAAGCGAAGCAAGTCCACTTTGTTTGAGATACAAGGAGCTGAGGGAGGGAGATGAGGTTTATGACGAAGGGGTTGGCTGGGCTGGGGTCTATAGGTATATCTAATTTGGAGAAAGATTTATCGAAAGTGGAGAATTGAGAGTTCTTATAAATCGGATAAAACAATATTGAAAGGAAACTGAGGGGTGGGTTTAGAGATATTTATTATACTTAGTCTATTAGACATATCGTAAAACTTGAGGCAATGAAGAACTTGTTATTAAATATGTATATATATATCTCTCTCATCTCTAAGTACTTAACTGAATCTATATATTTTAACGCTTCATAAAGGCTATGCATATACATATATGCGTGTACATAACATAGAATATAGTCTAATAAAACGCTTGTTTTGTAGTTTATGTGTATTTTTGTTAATTACGAAGAGAGTGTGAAACCTATTGGTGCTCTTTTAACAGCTTGTATATAAAATCTGTAATTTTGAATAGATGTATGTACCTATTAATTTTTCAGTTTATGTTTTTACCTTCTTTTGTTTGCATAGTAAATGCATTGGATTAAAATTTCAATTTACTTTCAATAAGTTGTTTATTTATTAATATGAAAGGTGTATGACATTTATTTTTATGACGTATAAGTATATATATATATAATAAAAAACAAATAATAAAAATGTAATATATTTAAAAAATACCAATATTTATTTGCCTGCAGATGTTTTTATCAATATAATTCTGCGATTATACATGTGTCTATTTTAATTGATGTTATAGAAATTTGTAAAATTAGAATAGTAATCAATGTTTTTTAATTTTACATAGAAATTTAATAATTCTATAAAAATGAAGAATTTACTACAAAAAAGGCAGTGTTACAAAGTAAGTAAAGTAAATTTTGGAGAAATTGAAGTTAATCAGTTATTAATGAAATTTATACAACAAGGTGCCAATAATTATATTTTACAATGCTTGCTAGAGTTCATAAAAGTTCAAACACCAGAGTTTATGAAAAATAAGAGAACACAAATTCATAAAAATTATTGGTCATGGTATTAAACATGATGTTATCATTTTTAAAATGATCTGATTTTATGTCATTTGCATGTGTATAAGAATAAATGAAAAGAAAGGAAAAAAAATAAAAGAAATAAAATAAAATAACAGTATTTATCAAATTTATTGGTGAAAATAGAAAATAAAAAACCCAGTGACTAAAATACATACAATTTTGTCAATTGTAGGAATCTAATTGTGTGCAATACACTGTCAGAAAATTTATATCAACGCATTAATTATAATATATGTTTATATAGGCATAAAAAAACACGAAAAAATATCCATTTTACACATATTGTTTGGGCAATTCACTACATTTAAAACAAATACTTATCAAATTTATAATTGCGGAGTATATTTTATTAGATATTAATAATTATACGCTCACTTTTTGTGACCAATCCATGCGCATGTATATATTATAACACGAAAATCCATGTCACGACGTAAGAGTGCCCTAGCCAATTAAACTAATAGTCAAAAGAATTTGGCATATATGTATATGCATGCGCATACACTCACTACACGAGCTAAAAAGAATAGCAAAAATATATTTTTTGAAACAATAAAATGCATCTTATTATCGAGTTATTAATTGATAACTTGTTTACTTCCAAATATATTAATCTGACCATTGTAACAATTAATGTCTATATATTTAATACAAATCACCAGTAAATAGATTATTTATATTGCTATTATATCGTTACCATTCTTTTTTGACGTGTCGTGTATATTTCTCCATGTTTGGCAGACTATTCTGTTAACTATATCCCTAACCCTAGACTGTTTATAATAAACCTTTTTAGAAACACAAACACAAATACAGTATTTATATAGTTGTAAACATGTTTATGTACATATATATACCCAGATTTCAAATACGTAACACACCTAATGGTTTATGCTAATTTGTCTGATTGAACAACTTTCGGACCTGCTATATACATATATAGTGTTTGGCATCACTTTGGATTTCATCGCACCCGATACCATTATTTCCCTGGGGAACATAAGACCCCAGTTACGCCCCTTTATGACCCGTTCGTCCCACATTCCACACCTTCTATATATTGATCAGAGATTCTCTTAAGATTAGATGGGGTCGCCTGACTGAAGCTTAAGTTCGCCAGAATTAACGAAACCATGGACGGAAAATCTCTAAGGAGAGATTAGCGTGTGATAGAACGGGGGATATCTTCCTAATTTGGAGGGTTTTAGGGATCGTTGGCAGACGAATAATTAATCAGATAGACCACTAATTATCAGATGTTTGGCAAATACATTTAGTCGGTGTATAAATATACAGAGTATTTATATTTTGTATTCTTGCAAAAATTAAAATCTGTGATACGTGTGAAAACATGTTAATGAATGTTTTTACCAAGAAACTGACTTTTACGTTTTTTTAATAGAATTAGATTAATTAATAAAATTTTGAATTATTAATAAATTTCCTGTTTTATTTCATTTCTTTCTTGATGGTTTATATTAATTATATTACCTATACCTATATATGAATGACATATACAAACTATATGTATCTGATTTCTTCAAATATGTTTTCAATACTGCATTTTGAATCGTTGAGCATTAATACCATAGAGCTACACACAGCCTATTCATATACTAAACGTATAAATAACTAAAATTACGAGGCAATATTAATACAATTATTTCACATTATCTATAAAATATAGCCTATAATAATTATAAAATTTCAGTAAAAGAAGGAGAGGAGAAAGGAAAAGAAAAGAAAATCCTTTACAGAAACCAGAGCCATTTAGGATATATTTAATTGATAATGTGTTATTGTATTAATGTTGCCTCGTAATTTTAGTTATTTATATACTGCCATATGTTTTTTTACCTTTTTCTTATACATTAGCATTTTATTTATTTCCATCGATTATAGATTTTACTATTTCTTATATTTTATTACGTAATTGAATATTCCTACACAATAACCTATTTTAATTTATTCATGTACA
The DNA here is from genome assembly GCA_036023295.1 of Invenusta paracnida. Taxonomy (NCBI): domain Eukaryota; kingdom Metazoa; phylum Platyhelminthes; order Proseriata; family Coelogynoporidae; genus Invenusta; species Invenusta paracnida. Next base: position 15,065 of record JAYRBW010104636.1, read on the forward strand.
TATATTTTCTTATGTCATCTTAACTTAACATACTTAATCGCCTGCTTATATACCCTGGGTCTCGCTTTTCCGGTCATGGTTTTTTATTTAATGAAAAAAAATTGTTAATTTTATAATAATAATATATATAAATATAATAATACAATTAATATTTAATTATAATTTGTTTCAATAATAGGACTATACGTCGCAATATTGAAATTAATTATTTCACCGCAGCAAGCGCCTTTTTATCTTATTCTATTTTACACATTTAAAAAGTGAAGTTTCATACTACTTTTTCTCGACACCTAACTATCAGTAGTATACAATTTTAATTTAATGTGCATTTTGTCTATTTGAACAGCCATGGGCAACTTATATCATTTACCCCAGTTAGGCATTTTACTTATTTTAATTAAGTCAGTGTGGCCGGCAACACTTTAGCTATTTCCATTAAAAATTAGTATATTATATAACAAAAGGTCACTTATGTTATGTAATGTTTTAGTGACAGGTCTCATTAATTATTAGCTCTTATAGGTAGAACAATATTTCCTCTTTAACGTGAAGTATACACAATTAAATAAATACTTATCAATGTATAAATCATTGTTAGTCAAAGAACTATGTCTCTACTTTAATTATATATTTCAACTTTAAAGAATTGTATATTTAAACAGCGATCAAATCTATAATTTATTGTCATGATAAATATGTACATTTATTAAGCAAACCATAATTTGTCAAATAAACGTCCAGAGCATTTTATTTATTTTGTGAATATCTATTGGATAGTAGCATTTATTATATATTGAGGCCGTCAAAATATAATAAATGTGGTGATGTGACATTTGTAAAAGCTTAATAACTAGGTATAAGAAAGTTTGATACAAATTATAATTTTCAATCGAAGTTTCAATAACTATAATATGTAAGTACTTACAATTAATTATAGATCTTATGTAGCCATTTTTTAGAGAGGGCCGTTTATTAGAAAAAATCGTTTATTCGGGGATATGCGTTTATTAAAAAAATATGGTAATCCTTTAGAGTATAGATCAATAAAAAATTTGAAAATTCAAAAGTATTTGATTAAAAATTAACTGTAAATATTTGTCTATTTTGCTTTTAGAATTTATATGAATTTTGCGATATTATGAACTTAAAAAAATAGGGCTTTACAGTTTTATCCTCGTTTAAAAAATCGTGGTTGATAATATATGTATGAGTATCTGTTCTTCTTTGGAATTGTATTCTTGTTTAAAAAGATAATCCTGTTTAAGAATTAAGTAAGAAAACGCATAACTGTAACATAGTATTTAATTTTATACGTATAATATGTACATATTTAGAAGGGCACACTAGTGCAGTTTATTTATATATATTATACTATATATATATATATATTATTCTAATAACATTAAAATATATTTAGGTTTCGTACTAATGTTATTTGACATGCAAAATACAGCTCTCAGAGCGACTGTACCTATTATAATTAATTGGAACCTTCATGTACACAAATGGAACATCGTAAACACACAACAGCAGATCCAACTTAAATGTGCATCCCATGTTTACTTCAAAATTGAGCACACATCATTACCGAAAATAAAAGGTACTCCATCGACATAATTATACACAATTTCACTTTTGCTTTTATGATAGCATGTAAAAGTTAAACAAAATTAGAAACAGAAATATAATGATTACACAGCAGCATCTATAACTCTTATACGCATATAAAGGTTAATATTAATAGAAGAGACTAAACAACTAATATTTTCTGACGAGGAGTTAAAATATATTACCTTACTTCTCATATTGTATAAATGGGTCTATGTGTGTTCTCAATAGCCAAATTATTTTAATGCCTATTTGATCATGGTTGCTGGGTAAACGGACCTCAGTGTTGACTATCGTGAAATGACTTAGCAAACAATTGTGGCAGACATGGCATCGCAGCACAACCGCACTCACTCTTTCGGGTCTAGGGGGTGAGGTTCTGGGGATGCAGTTTTCGTTTCCTTTCTCCGTTCCTTCCATTTCTCTCTCGAAAAGTAAACAATCGAGTCTGTGGAGCTCCCAGAGAGATGCGTAGTTCGCGGATGAAGTTTCTTCGAGCAAAAATTCGCTCTACGTATAATAGGAATAATCAGTCATAAGAACCAACTATATATAGCCGAAAAGGAGAGGAGAGGAGAGGAAGAAAAGAGATCGTTCTGTCAATTTTGAATTTGGTTGCTTCAACGACGGGCCATCGCTCGACGAGGAAACAAGAGCTTATAGTTATGAAAGTGGTTTATAGAAGAGTGTTCCACTTTCTCTTCTTTCAATCTCCGGATGGAAAGGGAAGAGAGAATAGCGCGCAGTATTCACTGAGTGCGCACAGAACACCCAGAGCAGTCGTGGTTTGTATGACGACCCCTCACGCTTATAATACGAGCAAATATTTGCCCAATAATGTTCGCCCGCAAGTTCCATGGCTTCACTCACTCGCTTTCTCTCCATTTTTGCTCCCCTTTTTAATAGAGAACTTGATGAAATTCTGGAAACCCGATCCCTCCACTTTCCAGCGTCTTTCTGAAGCTTTCCCGGCACTTCTCTCTCAAGCGTATGTCACCGAGACGTTCGACTGCCTTTTCCGTTCGTGTGGTTCAATTAAACGAGTGATATATTCTCGAATCGGAAGAATCTAGAAGCTGCGGATTAAGTCGAAGCTAAACTACAGTGTGGTAGAATATAATGTGGTTTTCTAATATTATTTAGTTTTTGATTTACGCGTGGTACTAAATAGGCTAGAGGATCGATGAGAATGATTAAATTGGTTCTGCGAAGCGACTCAAAACATGAAAAGCAAAGACTATTTCATTGAATATTTAGTGATTGAAACAAAAGAATATATTAATTTCAAACAGTTTTTCGGAAAAAAAATCTTAAATTTTACATAGAACTTTCTATAAAACCATATTTCTAAAATGTCTGTTTGGGAGATATTTGATGCAGCTATATTTTAATTAGGTAATAAAAATGAATGCCAAATAATTGTTAAATTCTTTTATCTGATTTTTATTCATGTATCTGATAGCATTTCTTTAAATATTTCAAAGTTTTGTATTGGCTCAGTATAGAATGTTTCGCAACTATAAATCTGAACCCACAGATCTTATTTGTATTATTTGAATCTTTCTCCTCTTTTATTCTATACGCTTTCTTTCTTACATATAATGAGCTGACATCTCGTCAATTACTGATTTTTACCAATTACTCGTTTTGTAAGATGTTTTTATTGAAGAATTCCTTTTTATAAATAAGTTTGAATATTTCTAAATATTTCTACTATATTATCTTTATCAGTATTTCTATGTTATCTCCTAAAATTCATTATTAAACGATTTGACTATTGCAAATAAAATATTGCTTTATTTATTTATAGTTGATTGGAATCTGTATGTATGCATTTTGTTTTATAATATTTAATACTTTCGATGTATATAGTACCTATCTAAACTTATGCAATTATAGTTACTAAACATAGGTACCATATATATTGAAGCATTTTTTGGATGATAACGTGACCACGCTTTATAAATGCGTACCTTTGTAAAAATGAGAAAAACATACTTTTTATAGAAAAATTAACATTTTATCAAAATAAACGAAAACTTTGAGTAGGATTACTCAATATTGCTATATTGATTAATTTCATGTAACAATTCATAAAATACAGTAAAATTAATTAATTTGAGAAAATAAAAAATATTGTATTTATATTTTTTTCACAAAAACTATTAATAATGCATATCTTTACAAAAAAATTCTTTAAAATATATTTACCATTTTTTTATTGTAATATATTACAAAACATATATATTTAACTAAATGCGAAGTTTCAAAACTCTACTCTATTAGGAAGTTTAAACATTATCAGAGGGAGGGGGGGGGAGCAAATGGGTACGAATGCGTACAGGGGCCTAATGGGTATGAATGCATAC
>JAYRBW010104647.1:0-19037 GCA_036023295.1 Invenusta paracnida
AGATTCCTGTATCCGCCCCTGGACACCTGTAAAATATTTATGTCAACCAAAAAAAATTGTGGCGGCCTTACAAAGTATTATGACTGCAGGCTCCCCCTATAAAAAATGCCTGTGACCACCACTGGTCTATAGATTTAAAAAATTGTAGTTCAGTCCAAGTCTGCCCCCCCTATCCAGATTCCTGTATCCGCCCCTGGACACCTGTAAAATATTTATGTCAACCAAAAAAAATTGTGGCGCCCTTACAAAGTATTATGACTGCAGGCTCCCCCTATAAAAAATGCCTGGGACCACCGCTGGTCTATAGATTTAAAAAATTGTAGTTCAGTCCAAGTCTGGAAACTTTTGAAACTCCCTCATATTGTTATATTTTTTATACATTTTTTAACATTGTTAAATAATTAATTTTTGTAGCTGTACATATTTTAAGAAAAAATGATAAAATATTAAAAAATACATAGGCCTTAATTTTATCATACATATAGCCTTAATTGAATTACATAATGCCCACATACAAATTATTTTAAAGAGATTAAATATGAAAGGATACCATTTAGTGATTTTTTCCCTTTATACATTAAATTCTAAATGTTGTAACTTTTGCAATCATTTTCAGATGGGTTCTTCACCAGAAATGGAAAGATTTGGTATATCTGAAGCTGATTTGGAATTCAGTATGAATCCTGGTCAGAACTTTCCACGTCGTGGTTCCAAAAAGCATCAAATCTATGGCGTCTGGGCTTCTGATTCAGACTCAGATGAAGGTGAAACAAGTGGGTTTGCAACTGGAGGAAAAAATAAATTTGGAAAGAAAAAAGACTACTCGGGACCAATTAATTTTGTTAGTGGTGGAGTTAAGGTGAGTTATCCTTTCATTGTTGCCTTTTCTTCTAGCAATTTACAAAATTTTTAAATCTATTTATGTCAATAAATAGTGCGTGAAACTATTGATTGTAGAGTGTAATTTTAAAATTAATAGCATTGCATGCAAAAAGTTATCTTGAGAATAAACCATTAAATGTTAAAGTTATATTTTGAAAACTATCTTCATTAATTTAACTGTAATTATTTTATTTGAACCTTTTGTTTATTGCTTGTTTCCCTCTTCTTGAAGTATCTACAGTTTATTCAAAAGATTTTAGAAAACCATTAGTGACTGTCGACTCACAAGAGAGATAAAGCAAAAAGGAAAAATCAAATAAATTAAAAGAAAGAGTAGCTATATAAAACAATTAATAACAGAACAGAAATACACCTAAGGTAGAAAAGACTGGCTGCTTCTAGGTAGAAGAGAAGAAAAAATCTTAGTGTAAACAACAATGCACCAAAACCTGAGTGGGAGGAAAGAAAGTTAGACATCAGCCAAGCTATACTTGCACAAATAGCATAGGCCTAGGAAATAAGAAGTTGAAAAGTTATGTCTGTAGTTGTTATATGTTAAACAAAGCTAAATCAGACAAAAAAGTAAAGTTGACTACAGAGAGACATGAGTAGATTAATAGTGCATGATTTAAGACCCTCCATGCTGTTTAATTGATTTTATAGCACGCTAACATCATGCTTATTTATTCTATTACTACTGCTCAAAATCTTGATAAAAAAGCATATAAGCTTCTTCGTAGTTTAAGAAAGCATTAGACGATATTTAGTATAAGCAACATAGTGACCATTTGAAATAATGACTCAATATGACAAATAACACTGAAAAGAGAAAAAGTTTTATTATTGAAAAACAGATTTGGGGTGGCATAAGATGGGTTGCTCAGTTTTACAGACTGCCAAAACTGGTAACAGTAAATATGCTAATTAGAAAGGCTAGAATATGAGCATTTTAATCAATGACAGTATTATTGGCATGATAAATATTGTTATTTCAGGAAGGACAGTGTTTAGTTATAGAGGTTGCTGAATCCTAAGAGATAGAATGTTGTACATTAAAATATTGAATAGAGAGGTTAAAGAAAGGTTCAAAGCAATAAGAAGTATGATGATAAGAATTACAGACAGATGTTTATACATTCATGAAAATTTGGACTTCATAGATAGTGTTAAGTCATTATAATTTTCTTGTAAATCACAGAAGGACATGAAAGCTTCATGAACATCTTTATGGTCATGGTTATTAAAAAGGGAACTAGATTAACAAGATAGTTTCTAAGCTCCTTGAAAATTACCATTATTGTCAATAATTCTAACTTAAAATATAGCAAGTTGTAATTTATTTATTTTATTGTTGTAATTAAAAACATGTTTAACTACAATTCACAGAAACCTTATCTTGAAAATAATTTATATTGTCATTCATTGAAATATTGTATATTTTCTCTTTTAGTTAGTTGTTTCTAAACGTTTGACCATGGCTGAAGTTTTTAAAATACTAGAAATTTATGTTTAATTTTTATAATTATCGTATTATTTTACTTGTTACTATTTAATAATGAATAAAACTAATTGTACATTATTTTTATTATTACAATGAATAACGATTTCTTGCTGTCCAAACCATGTTAGGCTGGTAGTGAAGATCCGGCTTTAAAGGGAATTGAAATGGACGAAGATGACGATGAAGATATCCAACTTGTTAAAGCGAAAGAAAAGAAACAGAGACAGCAAAAGTCCGCTTCTCATCGTTCTAAGCATGGTGGGCCCAGTGATGGTGGTAGTGGATTCGGGAGCTGGGAGAGACACACTCGGGGTATTGGGATGAAGCTGCTAGAACAAATGGGCTACCAGGCGGGTAAGGGGTTGGGTGCGGAAGGCAAAGGTATTGTGACCCCGGTGCAGGCGGTGAAGCGAGAAGGGAAGGTGGCGGTGGGCTACTATGGATCGGAGAAGGCACCAGTACCACGCAGGGGAGACCAACCAGCGGAGGAGCAAGAAATGAAGACCAAGGATGGGAGAGGTGACTTTACTCTGAGCTACATATTTTAGCTTTTAATTTTGAATTTTAAGGATAATGTAATTTAAAAAAATGCATATTTAATATAAATAGCTCAATTTCTCTGCGCTGATATATTATCGATTTCTAGTTTCTTTGTTTAAAGACTCAGTAGCATTTGAACTCATATCATATTTTAAGAGATCTAATCTATGTATAGTATTCATTTTTTGTTGTTGTTAGAATTGTATGGTTAATATTGTTTTATACATGACAGCTGTAGTTCCACATGTCTTTTATATGCTTTTAAAAGAATATAATTATAGTTGTTTGTACGGGTATATTTGGTACTATATATTAAACATTAATCTAATAGAAGTTGCATTCTTTCAAAAATACATAACTAATTTCAATAGGTTTCTTCTAGGTTGTTATGATTGGCACCGGTAATTTTTAGTAGAAACGCAATGGAATTATATATTTTACTTTAGCTATAAACTTTAGCATTTTATGTTTATAATATTTTTAAAAATAAATAGTAACTGTAACTCCACGTAATTATATAATTTTGAAATGTATTACCATTTGTTGCTATAATATTACTAATACCAAAGTTATTAGTGGTTTATTTTATATTAAATTTATTATCTAAAATAGAATAATTTATATATCTATAAAAATAAGCATTGTAAATATGTTATAATTTCAAAGTTATGTTTAATTGATTACAACTTTACATTATATTTTTGTATTTCCTTGTTTCTTTGCAATATTTTAGAAGTGCAAAACCAATACAAGAAAGTTAAAGGCGGAAGTGGTTCGAATAAGTCCAAATATATTTACAAGACAGCTTCAGAGATTATCGCAGAGAATAGCTCAATATCAACCGGGGGATATCACAAAAAAAAGCATCTCTTTGTCAAGGACAGGTAACAGATTTTTATACACAAATTTATTATGTACAACATTTCATTGTTATTGTTACGAAATATATGTGAGGCATATGAATAAATATTTTATTTTAGAATAATTTAATTCTGACAATGTGTTATTTTATAAATTTTTTAAACTAAAGTTTAAATAAATTTGTAAATCTTAAATATATAATGTCGATATACAAGGCTTTTTTGTTTACAAATATAACGGCATGTCGTCTCCTATAAAAGTACATCAGCACATAGATAATTATGTTATGACTTAACCAAAATCAGGCAAGCTATTCAAGTTACTTTCTTTTGGTTCCTGTTGTCCTCCGTGCAGCGCCATGTCTAAGATGAAGGTTATCGACATGACAGGCCGGGAACAGCGTGTCTACAGTGGCTATCATCACCTAACTCGTACCCCGGCTGTAGACCAGGGTAGTGATGAGGCGGGTGGAGGTGCAGCTGACTTCACCAGTCAGTTCGATATGCCGGTTTTACTGCACAATCTGGACCTCCTAGTAACGGATGTGGAGGAGGCCATTCTCACTGGAGACCAGCGTAAAATGGCCGACGCTGACTCCCAAGTAAACCTCAAACATGAGATTGAGACTCTTACAAAGGTTGGTTTGTTTATTTTTCCATTTAATATGTAAATATGTATTTAATGGGTTTGATCATTAGTATACATAAGTATGTATTTATTATCTTACGAGGGTAAAAATACACAGCATTATAACAGAATGGAATATAAAAAATACTATAATCATGAAAAACAGAATAAGCTGGAGCTACAATTAATTCCGTTTTTTTAATTTATTTAACTATGCTGCTAAGGGATATATACACATTTTACGACTATAATCATAATATAAAAAAATGTACAGCGATGTAATATTTAAAAGATATCTCCTTAAATGTTTTAATCAAGTAATTTCGTCTAACTACCTGCTCGTTAATCTTCAATCGAAAATCCATTTAAAACTAGTTTAGATTGAAATATTGAATTGCTTGACTTCGCCCTAAATGGTTTAAACATTGACTATTTTCCGAGAAATGTTGACGTCATCGACGTTATAGCTGAGACGGTTTAATTCGGTAAATTAAAGTTTGTAATTTAGAAGTTTAATTAAATTAAACCAATTTAACTCAAAATGGTTTAGCTACTGCCCTCTATTTTCCGCGAAATGTTGACGCAATCGTCACTATATGGCTGTAATTTGCTACTGTTTTGTTATCTAGGCTATGTTACCTAATTAACTTAAAATTCTTCTCAAATAAGTTCCAGAAAAATGAAAATTTGCTCAAAATTCCCCTATTCTTATAATTAAGTTTTCCAACATGAATCAGAATGCACTCTGACCAATTTATCTGCTGCTTATTCTTTCTCAAATTCTCGACAGATATGTCCTTAATAGTATGAAATCCTCTCTCATTTAGATAAAAATTAATTGGCTTACAAATTTCACAACTCTACTGTCAATGCGCTCATTTACATGGTTACCGTATCACAACTCTTCTTGTGATACTTCTCGTATGAAAAGTACAGTAAAAGTATTGCTCCTATTTATAGACTACAGCAAAGCCTTTGCTACTATTTTACAAACTTAATGATTTTCATTTCTCTGAAAATTTTATTCTTTGGATAAATTCTTAACTTACCAACAGAATAAATACAAAATGTTGAAGTCGGTCAATATAATATCAGCTCCCCCAAACATAACATACATTATGAGCGGTGTTCTTCTTTGATCTTTCCTCGTTCATTTTTTACATAGCTGATCTTGTTTAGGGATGTTCGATGAACTATATTATAAAATACGCCGATGATATCGGAATTTATTGAAAAACGATCCTCAATTTAACCAGGAACATCTAATGAGTATTTCTAAGAGCTCTATAAAGTCGAAAGCTTTGCTGCTAAGCTCACTTTCAGCATCAGGAAAAGCAAACTATAAATTATTTTCCCAAAGAAACGCACTTCGGTTAAATTCATAACGAAAATGTTGAAAACGCAAGTAAATTAAACTCTTGGGCATCACTTCTAATTCATAATTAACAGATACTGATGATAATATAGTTCTTTCTCATATACTTTCTCATTCTTTTGAAAGAATGTAATAAAGGTCAGCTAACTCTTATTAATTCTAGTTTAATTAGATCTTTAGTTTATTATGCCTATCAAGTTTTCCTCTCTATCTCGAAACGTCTTGTATACTTAAAATTAACAAACCTATTTATTAAGAAATTAGATTATGTCATTCATAATTATCAAGTTGCACTTGCAACCAAATCTTTACAAAAAGGGACAACACACTAATATTCTTAAACTTTTTTTCCCGCCAAATTCAGTACTGACCATCCACTACACCATTTAATTCTGCATAAACTGCCTGTACTAACCAGTATCGTGTAGAATTTTCTCTAACCAATAGAAGATAGTAAATTTTTAATATTTCTCAAGTCTTTGTATTTTAATAATATATTTTTACCGTTTTCAATAATTTTCCCATGAATTTAAATTCTGTTATAATTGATTCCCTCCGATCTCTCCTTTTCTTCCAATTCTGCACCTTCTCTTTATTTTATGTTTCTCGTCACCTTAGTTTCACTCCACTATAACACCACACTGTACCAAATCCCACTGTACAGTCTTTTTGATTCCCAATAAACAGTATTATTGTTTATGGGAAAATATGTCCACATTGAATAAATATTTATATTTATGCTATGTACCTAATAGTTAGTCTATATTATCGATTCACTTATTTCCTTACTCGACCGCTAACATTCTAGTTGTGCTCATCAGAGGACGAGGAGATAGCTCGTCTTGAAGGAGCGGTCACCCTTCTCTGTGAGTTCGAGTCCCGTCTCTCCTTCCCTGGTGGGTTTGCTAATGGAAACAAGGCTCAGCTGTTGCCCGCTGAGGTCGCAGATTGGATATCTAGGGCACGGGAACAACTTGGCACTATGCCAGAACTCAACTTTCTTGTAGTTGGAATGGCGAAACCTCTACTTACTCAGTCACTCGCTGACTGGCAACCTCTTCAGGTATTAAGTTAACAATATTCCGAATTTTGATTTATTATACTTATAATGTCAAATGCTACGATTTTTGTATAGTTATAAACTTTGTTTACTATTATTTTGTAAAATAATAGTTTTGATTTTAATATACCTATTCCTCCCACCAAAATTTTTTTGGAATTTGAGCTAAATGTCTTTATGCTTTGATTGAATTTTGTACAAACCTTGTATTTAGTCCGACTAAAAGCGTTGCAACTATGTTATGTAGTTTTTTTGTGAACTGATGTTTGGCGACATCTATTTGATTTTGTGCCCTGGGTTCTCTATTTGAATATAATGAAATGAGTGTACAAGCCCTTTAAATTCCTCGCTTTTTCCCCTTTATCCAGGACCCCCTGTTGGCTCTGCCTCTACTAACTGAATGGCGTGGACTCCTAGAGAATGACCTCGCCGCATTCGACTCTTTACTCCAGGCCTCTTGGCTTCCCCCAGTCCGTAGGACCCTTCAATCAGACTGGAACCCACGAGACAGTGAAACCCTGCTCCAGCTCCTTGAGGCCTGGAAACCTCTTCTTTCCGACTTCATGTTCAACTGCTTGTTGCTCAATCAGCTCATATACCCCCGATTACAGGTGCGTAGGTTTAATATTGCAATAATGTGTGGTTATATTGATGATTATAGTTCTGTGCAACATATAAAAATTATTGTGGTCTGACCATGGAAATACAGAAATCTGTTAAATACTTTTTCTAATTAATAATTTATAGATATATTTTTACTGTAAACTTTATCGTTGTCAACTGACAGTGAACGGTCCAGTTCTTCTTTATATTGTTGTTTCACGAAGTATACAAAATTTGTCATTTGTAATTCTAATAATTTGCACGTAAAAATATATTGCAGTAGGTATTAATATTGTACTATTTTATCCAACGCTCATTCTTCTATACCAATATAATATGAGTTTATCTGGGATTAAAATGTATTTATGTTTAAATTTCCAAAACAAACCAGTTTATAAGATTATTGTTATGAAACAGTATCAAGGTTGACTGTTGAGAAGCCGAGGGAATTTTGTTTGAAATTTTTTTTCTCTGAGAAATGTAGTATACATGATGGTAAATCGAACCATTTGTTTTATTAATAAAACTCAGCTACAACTTACTTTATTAATTAAGAATTCAAATTCTGTAAACTGATTATTAAAATTTGATGCTGTATATTTAACTCAATGAGCAATTAATCATTCTTTTTAAATTTCAAATTATCTTATCATAATCTCATCATCGATTCCTGTGTTTAATTGCAAGAAAAACCTGTGCAGTCAATCAATTAACACAAACCGAACCTCCAATACGTTTAGAACAGTAGTAGCTATCGTTCGCAAAATCTAATGTACTGTGAAACGTCAGTATTTAAACAATGTACCAGCAGTATGAAGTTCGTTCTATTTCATTTTTATAATTCTATAAGGACAGAAACTTGACATTTCTGTATGAAAATTTTAGTCGGATACGATAATCGTTAATTCAAAGCATGGTGACATTTATCATTAACGTTTTGTACTAACTAAATTTGAAATAATAATCTCCATACTATTCCGAAATATTATGATTGAAATCGAAATAGGTTTTATCTATTTTCTAGAGATTGTGACATACTACACATAAAAAATGCTGGCTTGCGTCATTATGATACATAATTTTTTATCCGCATATGTAATATTTTTTTAATATTAATACTGTAATTTGAATAAACAACTCATTTTCAGATTAATTTGAAACTGACGTTAAAATGAATTTTATTTATTAGTATGTTTATGAACAATACAAATTAGTTTCGAGTATTTTTTTCCATTATTCAATATTTACCTGATAACATCCAAAAATGTATCACACAATACAGGCAGAAGTAGAACGCTGGGACCCGCTCACTGACACAGTTCCAATTCACAGTTGGCTCCACCCCTGGTTACCCTGGTTGGGGGATCAGTTGGCGCCAGCCCACGATCTTGTCCGACAGAAATTGGGTGCTTGTCTTGCCAAATGGCACCCCAGTGACGCATCCGCATACGCTATCCTGCTTCCATGGAAACCGGTGTTTGCGCCATCCGAGATGACGGCATTCCTGCGCCGACATATATTGCCTAAACTGGATCTTGCGATGCAGCAGTTTCAGGTATGTTAGGCATAATAGATATAATATTTTACAGATAAACGTAGTTTATGACTATGTTTCAAATTCTCTATTTGAAAATATTGTTAAAAAGTTTTTAACGCTAGTGAGCTTTTAAAATTTGAGTTTCTATAATGTCAATTAAAAAGTAGTGCTGTTTTTATTCTATAAAATTTTAAAATTGTATGATTATTTCTTTAAATCTTAAGATCAACCCGAGCTCACAGAATCTGGCTCCCTGGGAGTGGGTGACCCGGTGGAGCGACCTTCTCCCTCCCGCCATGTTAGCCGACCTCCTCGAGCAACATTTCTTTCCGCGCTGGCTGCAGGTTCTCGCACAATGGCTGACTCAGTGTCAGGACTTTGCCGAAGTCGGCCGTTGGTATGCCGGCTGGAAGGGCAACATACCCACTGTTGTTGCTGAGTATCCAGGTGTCCGAGGGGCACTACAGCGTGCCCTCAACATGATGGAGCGAGCACTGGCGGGACAACCGCCTTTGGCCGCTGAGCCGCCCCCACCGATTACGCCACTGCCCTCTCACCTTCAACACCAGTACCCGCCAGCGGCGGCCGCTATGAAAGCTCCTGCCCCATTTATCCCTTCAAGCGTGCGCGAAATGGTGGAACATCGGGCTCAAGAGGTTGGGCTACTCTTCTACCCCATTCATAACCGGTTCTACGAGGGCAAACAGGTTTACCGCCTTGGTAATCTTCAGGTGCATCTTGACAGAAATGTAGTCTTTCTCTGGCAGGGCACTATTTGGCAACCAGTGTCCCTGAATGAACTCATGTCTCGTGCTATTTAGCACTAGATCTCTCTTTCAATAGTTGCACACTGTATAGAAACATTTTTGTAAAAAAATTGTATTATAATAGATTTATCTTTTTATGTCATTTGAAAATACATTCCTGCTTATGAATTTATTGTCATTTTTTGGGGTTAATTTATTCTGTTCTCTGACTTGTTAAATTAATGGCAATTATTCTTTACATATATCTCACAGAAATTAAAAATATGCTCTTCAGAATTTAAATACATTTTAAATGATTTATCTGCTCCTTCAATTTGGAATTATTTAGTTAAAGATATGTAAGAATGTACTAATGATATGTAGAAAGATAATAAGTCAATGGTGGAATACAGAAACAATTAAAAATATGATAAGGAAAAACACATCTACAAAGAAGTGTTATATTGAGTCACGGATACGGCTGTCTGGTTGTAAACCTTGCAATTGTGAGTATAAACGATTTCCCATATAGAGCCAGTCGATGCTGGGGGGTCCTAAGCTTGTTGGACTGCTTAGTGCACCTTTGGCTCATTTTTTCTTGGATTGAGTGATAAAGTGGATTTCATCATCTTAGCTGTTAGAAAATATAGTCGAAAAAACATATATATAGTCTGTCGGGTGCCATCCTAGGTACTATAGTGTATAATGAACATTAACAGTCGGTTTCTATACAAAATAGTATATAATATATACTACTGTTAGTAGTAAATGACATTAAATATTATTTTTTAAATCAATAATTAAAAAATGTATTTGAAATATGTTAAACTGCATTATAACCAATTACATAATCATACATATATAATATAACAGAAATGTTAACAAGAAGTTGTTTATAATATCCATTCATTATATATATATTTAATATAAAAACAGCATTGGTAGAATATATAATAATAATAAAGCGTTTAATTAAATAATGGAATAACAAGTTCGTACAAAAAAATAAACTTACAAATTGGTACAGAGTAAATGGTAAAAAATACTATTCCACGAGTTTGGAGGACTTATAGATTACATAATAGTGACGCTGACATTGCTGTGGCAATATGAGGCGCTCTACAAATATATACTTATTATTATTATTATAAGGCAGAAAATTGGTAAGGTTGCAGTATAGTAATAAGTTAAACTAATTAACGATATATGATAAGCAGTAAATAGAACTGAGAATAAATGTAGTTAAACGTACGTATAATGCTTTTGTAAAATTTGATTATGAAAAAAGTACAAATAGGAAGCTATAAACAGTGTGTTAGTTCACCAGTTGCCGTTACGTCTGGGATCCCGCTGGGGTCTATCATGGGTCCCTTCTTATTCAACATCGTTGTCGGAACCTTCCACGTTTTAAATGACTCAAGCCAAATTTACAAATACATTGACGACTGCACATATATTATACCTCTGTTTTTATAATATCTTTAATTATAATGGTAGCATAACTAATTTTAAATGCTATAGTTCATTTAGCTAATGTAGTTGTAAATAAGACTTATCAGTGGGCCATGTTGTATCACCATGATGTTCACCCAATTGAATAATTGCAGTATTATTTAGCAATTTTGACTTATAAAACTTCATTTTTATAACTATAAAAGGAAATGAAGAAACACCATCTTGACATTCCCGGGTGACCATTGAAATGAAACCAAACTCGATCTATAGTAAACTAAAAAAGCAAAATTATATACATACATATATACACACTAACAATAAATACACTAATTTATAGATATTTTAGTATTTTCAAATGTATTAAATATACCTATATTTGTAAGATATCATAAACTTTAAATGCTTATTGTGTTTCTAACGCTTTTGTAAAGAGCTACGCCAAAAAAATTCATTGAGTCTTCAGTCTTTATTTGAAACAAATTTAAATCGAAAACGAAAAGAGATTTAATGATACGCTTCAGTTATTTTTTAACCATAATTCAGCAATGAATGAAATAAAAAATAATTAGTACAGTCTACCAGCTGTATATAATTATGCTTGGCATAATTAATTATAACTACTAATTATCTTTAGTTATGTCTTTTATGGCCTGATGATGGTTAAAGAATAACCGAAATGTTGCATGAAATTTCTTTCTTTTAATTTTATTTTGAAATCTTGTGACAATAATTTTCTATTTAAATGAACATTTAATTTAGCATTAAAGATGAATGATTTCGCCTATTCAAATAATATAATATGAAATCAGACGAGACCACAACGATCCGTAGATTATACAAATTATAACACATTATGAGAAAAACAAATTTTGTAATATTTACCAATGTCATTTAATGCATTTTGTGTTTGAATGAGCCCTATATGCGATAAAAACAAACACAATATATTTTATATCTGACTAACTTTTAATGTAAAATAGGTATATATGTTCCATTATAGTTTGTAAAATGAAATTGAAATATATGCGACCTTAAAGTAGGGAAAATTTGATAATTTACCATGTTTAGCTCAAACAATAAACAACATAAATATTTACGACATCCTGGTGAATTAATGTTTTCTATGGTGAGAATAAGTTTTTAATGTAAACTCAGTTAATGACTTCCTTTCATCTTTCTCTCTAAATGACAGAAAATGGAATTGCATTAACCTTTTATATTGAAAACAAAGTTTGTACTTGAGTCAACGATGTTTACTATTCACTTCAATATACAAAATTTCAAAAATGTTAGTCCACATATTCCGCATTATAATCATTACGTATTATTTTACTAATCTTATTCGCTTAACCAAATATTTTTATTCAGCAACTTTTGTACCTAAGTATATATAAATTAATACTATTAAGGAATAGCTACATATTGTAATATAATGTTGATGAACAGTCGCACAGCAAAATACATACATTGTATCACAATTAATACCTAATGTTTAATAATTAACTAATTTCTTAAAACATTATGAAATACTTTGAGAGAATGCATTGATTTATTATAGATACACAAATTACCATTCCAGTGGATTCCTAACACTATAGATGTACATACATTTATTGAATAGACTTTATAAAGAGATTCAGTATCGATCTCATTACTATCGCCATATCCGGGGCATTCAATGTGCTAACAAAGAATCCGCGTTGAGACAAAACAAAAACCTACTTCCTTATATGAAATGCACTGGTTAGAAAAATTCTTCCTACTATCCTCTTTTATTCCAACAGAATTCATAGTTCTATAGTGACTTTCATTATAAATATACGTATATAGCCGAGCGTTTGCTTCAATCAAAACGATCAACTCACTCTATAAAGCAAAATCTTTTTTTTCTAATATTTACGGTAGAACAACACTGTAACATGCACAATTATTAGAAGTCTTTTTGATAAATAAACCCTAGTAGATGTGGTAAAATTGAAACAAAATGATACGAACTATATGCACAATTAATTGAACTGTAAGTAAAATGCGAGCATTTTATCAACAACGTACTGATTACTCTCGTCCACGAATTTTGGGACAAATTCCCTCGGAAATTCTACTATCGAATGATCCCACAGTTCTGCACCCTATAGTCCAACCTGCAATACCCATCATACTAACTGACCGATATCTCAATATACACCTACAACATCAGTTAAAACGGGACAAAACCTTGCTTCAGCGGAAAAAAAATGTGACTTCTTCCTCATTGGTGGAACTAAAAGGTCATGGGTGTTTTCAGGACCCACCAGACTTTCCTGGGTATCGAAATATGAAACGTTTTAACACTTCGTTACTTTTTTCTCAAGTAAGACGTCAAAAATCAACTCTATCGGGCAATTCTCTGCTCAGTGGTCATATTCGTGAGGATTATGCTAAATATGCAAACTTTAAACCCGAACCTGGACAAAACCGGGGTGGTCATTCATCGGCAAGTTTATCATCTTCATCCCGGTCAGTGACTTCTGCTACAGCGGAACAATACACATCACATAATAGTAAGTCATTCGATTGGAAATCCGTAAAACAGGCCAAAATGTTACCTGAGCTTCCCTTGAGCGAGGATATATTGACTGAAAACCTTAAAGCAGTTCGTCTTCCCTCGGTTTCCCAATCTTCCAGGCGCACCCCTGTCTACAAACGGGTGCCATCAACACTGAAGAAGGATTTATTTGACTACTTTAGCGCTGGTGTACCGAGAATACGGCCCCTCATGATACGCCAGACTCAAATACCTCGAACACGAAATTGGGGTTCCGACCGATCGCCAGTTCACCGACAGATGAGCCACTACACAATGACTACTACTACAGGCAGTAACCAAGGAAACGAACAGGCATTTGGGCCAGCTGTTATGCAGTCAACCGGGGCAAGTGGATCATCTTTATGTACAAGTTCCGGAATTAAGGAGTACATCGCTATTAATGTTGCTATACCTCGAGCCAGCACGACCTCTGCCTTCGACCAAACCTACCCCAATACACAGATGAGTCTGCACTGTAACTCCCCAGTTCCACTCAGTTCTAGAAGTCAAGAAACAGTCCTATCGGAGCCTTCTGGGATGTCATCAGATGCTCATGCACCAATACCAGTACCCCCTATAGCACCAGACATCTGCGTCAGACCAGCAAGTCCTCCACCAATAGTTGAACCTGAAAAGCCGACCCAAATATTTGCTGCACCTACTGTGACAACAGTTGCCAATAGTGGTTCAATGGTCGTTTACATTCCAAGTATTGGTGTTTCAGGGCTAGGACGAGGAGCAGATAAAGGATGTAATTTGGGGAATAATTCGGCGCAATCAACCGATCTGCTTAAAACTATGATGCAGAATGAGCTTCGTCGCAAAGAGGTTCGCAATCTTATGCAGGACATAGGCGAGCTTGAGGAAATGACAAAACAAATTTTAGCTCGTACTGCGGAGAATAGTGCATCACCGAAAATAGAATAGAAATTCAGTAACGAAGGTTAGCTGGTATATATATATATATATATGCTGTGTATATCATGCTACTATGTGAACAATGTAATGTAAAAAACACATTTGAACACCGCTTCTTCTAAAATAAATTTATTCTATTTTCATAAAAACCTAAATAAATTTGTATACCCACATCATTTCATCAAAACTTCTATACTTAAAATGGGACAAATTATTTTAGATACATAGAGCGTATCATATTTTTTTCACAATTTTGAAGGCGGTATTGGTCATTACTGCCTTTCTAAATTTTGTCAATCTTTTTTTCCTAATCAGAAATAAAATGTATATTATACAACCAATTTGTATTTTACAATAAAACTAATACAACCTTCAAAAATCATAAAAATGAAACATTATATCGGTATAATACAAAAGCATAAATACTGATAAAATACAATACATAAAACTTCGACAGAAACAAACTAAATAATTAAAATTCCAAGAGAAACAGAAATAATAACTAAAAACTAGCATTTATTTATTAGTTTTACACTTTGAATTCCAGTTTTTAAATTTATTGCTTGTGGCATGTAACGATTAAAATATTCTAATATGAATAATGTTCTTGCACAATTTTTAGTTGAGTATTTATTTTTTGTCCTATTTTAAACACATTTTTGTAAGTGTCCTATGATTAACAGCTGCATCAGTTGTATTTAAACAAGTGAAATAAATTGATGGGTTTTCTTCAGTTATATATACAATATCCCATGAATTTGTAATCATATTTTATATACATGTGTACTCAATAAATATAAATTACTTACATACACCAGTTTCCATCTTTGCTGCCCAAATATAACTTACAAAATGAATTTAGCTTTTTAAATATAAATAAATATGATAGTTTGCAATTTAATTTGAATAAAAGGATTAAAATCCTGAACAATATGAATTTGTTGTGGTCAACCAAAAAGGATTATATTATTATTTAATCACGCACAGACATGAGCGTAATCTGCAATTCCAACTATTGATCAGGAATAATCAGCTTTATCACACAATAGTTTTAAGGAGAGCGTGGTTCACTGGTCTACAAACCAGTAGATCAGTGGTTCAAAACTCGCTAAGTACCGTATTTACTGTATTAAGCGCCCAGCTTTTAAAAAGCACCCCCCTTAATAAATGCCCATGTCAAAATGAATAATGTGAATAAGCGCCCATGGGCGATTAAAGAGGTTTAATAGATAATACATATTGTAGATACCTACGAGTTGTTGGATATAATATGGGAGAGAGACATAATATAGAGAGCGTAGTAGGTTATAGATGAGAACAACAGGACAGAACAAGTTAACAGAGATAAAAAACACTATACCATGTTTCACGTGATTCTAAATTGCCATTGGTTTTGATATGTGTAGGTAGCTATAGGTACTGATTTTCATATAGGTTGAAAAGTTATGTATCTGTTTGATTTTTACTTAATAAGCGTCCACCTGTCATTTGAGACTTTTTAAATAAGTGCCCCATAGGGCACTTACAGTAAATACGGTACTTCTGACTATATAGTTGGAATTGATTAAGCTCAAATATGTTATTAACTATTAATGATAAATGAATTTTTCAGGAATCAGCAAACCATATAGCATGTTTTGCTTCAATGCGGTTACAACTTTATATATGAGTCAATTGACTCGGTTGAGAATTTTGAAATAATTTTTTATAACTTATTAAAATTGATGAAATCTGCAATAAAAATCACTTAGGTATCACTTAAGAGGTCGAAAGTGCCATATTGTGATATGAATGGCTTTCTGTAATTATAACTTTAATAAAATGCGCTTTTAAAATAAATAATGCCACTTTAAATATTATAATATATGTATTTTTTACTTACAGAATAATATATAATATTGTTAATCGATTCAATCATAATGTATAATATGCATAATAATCACAAAATAATATGCATAATTCATTTATTTTGCAAACATAGGGTGAGGTGATAAAAAAACCAATAGTCGAGTCACATAGCACACCAATCATAGCATGTACCATCCCTTAAGCCCATCCCTTGATAGTCTGTTTAAATGGATAGACCTACAAATAACATTGTTATCGCGGCATCTGTTTATGAAGCTGTATATTTTATTAAAGACAAGGCCATTTCATTCACACATGGAGTGAGTGACAGTCAATGGGCGCATAAAACATAGTTACCTATTCGGAACATTGTATATTATTTTATTTTTAGTTCTGTTACAGACGTATAGCCAGGTGTCATGTTTAAATAAATTCTTAACATGTATTATTAGATTAAATTTAAGAAAGGAAATACATAGTAAAAAAATAAAGGAAACACCCTAAATCTAAATGTATAAGTAGCAGAAAGCCTAAAAAAATCTTGGTCAATTTTTAATCGACCCAGGTCGATTTTGTCTACTGTAAAAAAAACAATGTTATAAAGTAAACATGCTAGTAAGCTTATTTAAATGTTATTCATTTTAGAAAATCTTATATCATTAAATATAGCATTCCTTTCATACTTTAAAGAAATTGTAATTTTACATAATATCGAATAGTTAAAAATCTAAATAGTTAAAAAAAACCTAGGGGGTACTAACCCCTATAGTCGGAAAGTGTGTACCTTGAGTCAGGTTAAAAAACCACAACCTCGGTCATGGTCGAGGTGTTTTAACCCGCCACTTATTTTGATCACACCAAAAAAGAGAGTTTTCGACCATGGGCGTGGTAAAAAACCTCCGACCAGCTTTGATCACCTCACCAATAGAATATATAGGAAGGTACCTATAGTAGGAACATATACAGTATGCGAGTAGGGATAGAGACATTTTTCTGCATGTCTTTTGGTATTAGGTATGTTTACTGTACATGTCTATAATGTACTTAATATTAGATATGATACAAAGGAAGTTGGTTCTATCTATCGATTGCCGACAGAAAGACATTAATATGTTGTAATCAAGAAAGAAATATATTTTGTTATATAGGTACCTAAATATAGATAACTGGAATTTCTTAATTGATTAGTTGACTATAATATATTGTCGTTATTACCGGTGACAGATTCAGGAGGCGGCTATGTATTACAGTAGATAATATACTATTATTATATTTAGGTGTCATATATTTAGACCTTGCCTTCTACATCGAAGTAGAAGGATATGATGGTTATACTACATTAATATATATATAAAACAACAATACTAAGACCTGAGCTTTCAAAACATGGAATCTATCAATGTATAGGAAAGAACGTTTAAATCGATGCTTAGATAATATGATTGTTTAGATTGTATCTTTACTCTATGGTTTAGATGATATGATTATTTAGATGATATGATTCTTTAGATAATATGATTCTTTAGATAATATGATTCTTTAGATGATATGATTCTTTAGATGAAACGATTCTTTAGCTGATATGATTCTTTAAATGATATGATTCTTTAGATGATACGATTCTTTAGATAATATGATTCTTTAGATAATATGATTATTTAGATGATATGATTCTTTAGATAATATGATTATTTAAATGATATGATTCTTTAGATGATATGATTCTTTAGATAATATGATTCTTTAGGTGATATGGTTCTTTAGATAATATGATTCTTTAGATGATATGATTCTTTAGATAGTATGATTATCTAATGAACCATATCATCTAAAGAATCATGTTATCTAAAGATAACCTGATTCTTTAGATGATATGGTTCATTAGATAATATGATTCTTTAGATGATATGAACCTAGAATGAGTGGCCGACAGGTGCATAAGCCAAATTCTTTGAATGAAGATGCACCGCAGAAGAAGAGCGAAGTATATTTCCGCATAAATATGTTTCTTCCGATCAGAGTGGAGATACAACTTTTAGCAAGGTTCCCGCCTGAAATGAAGGATGCATATTATGCTTCATATTTTACCGAATCAAAACTTTCCCTCATCAGTGGAGACATTACCGATATGCTCCTAAAGAGTATTTCTCTCAAGTTCAGTTGGTTCATACTTGTGTGAAAGAAGTTTTTCTATAATCTTTGTAGATTAAAAACATATCTTAGGTTTACCTGCGGTCAAGCTCGGCTAAATGCCTTGGCATTAATGAACATTCAGAAAACTTCGCCCTATTATTCTCGAATTCATTTGTGATTAGAAGCATTTCGCCGTATTACATTTTGCCGTATAGCATTTCGCCGTATTGCATTTCCACGATCGCATTTGGCCGTCCGATTATTTATTAATTATTAAAATCGCATCTCGCCGTATGACATTTGGCCGTTTTATTAATTATTAAAATCGCATTTCGCCGTATCGCATTTCGCCGTCCGATTATTTATTATTTCTTAAAATCGCATT
>JAYRBW010104658.1:0-19037 GCA_036023295.1 Invenusta paracnida
CTATATCCATACACACATACGTACATACATACATACATACATACATACATACATACATACATATGTACATTAATGTCAATGTTAAGAAACACTGATTTCTTAAAGTGGCGAAAATTGCTATTTTTAGACGATTCTTGTTTAATATTTTCCCCGTTTTCTTTATATATATGCGAATAAAAGAATCATTTGTGTTTTATAAGACACGGATATAATATGCATTTTATATTTATATCACAGCTTCAAAATTATTTCAGTATTTTCTTCTTTTTTTTTGTTGGTAAAAAAAATATGTCTATAGTAGTGATAATACATTTTATATATCACTGTATTGTCCATCAATTGAAATCGGCGTTTATCTGTGATTCAAGATTTGAGTGTATATTAGTCAAAATAATAAAATTTCTATCATATTGATTTTCTTACTAATATAGTCATAACAGAAAACATGTTTAGCGTGGTTTATTATTAACGGTAGACGTTATTAGACAATATATCTACGTTTATTATGTTTTACCACATTTTTTGTTGGTCACTGTTTCTGAATGAATTAATAATTGTAATTCCCATTGTAATGTTTTTTAAACTGCATTTAATTGTAATTTTCTGTGGACTAAGGAATTATAATATTTACTAGATTATTAATAATACCTATCTTTAAATGGATTTTTTGGTTTATAGAAATCGGGGTTTGAACCCCCTTTCCCGTCCATGTGCCAATCTCGCCCACAGAAGTCAAAAACAACTATTTCCTATCTGCTAAATGGGGAGAAAATCCACTCCCTTGCGTCGAGAACTTACCACTTACCGTAGAGTTATCCAAGTAGCAATAAACGTGTCTTCTATACTCCAAAGATCCCCTGCAAATTTGCCTGTTATGATCTTGATAATATCTCGGGTGAAAATAGCTTTGATCAGATAGATTCAATAATATTAATCTAATAATATTATAATTGGTGAACTTTTTTTCTTAACTATTTTTTTGTTACAGCTACGCATCAACTTCTTATTGTCCGAATTTGTTCTATTGATTTGAGAGAGGCTTCTTTGCTTTACTCTGCATCTCACGAGGGTTGTTCTGTTTTTACGTTTTCAGACAAGTACGACTGGGGAGACGAACGGCCGCCTGTATCCGTGCTCCCGCTAGGAACTGGAAATGACTTGGCGCGTTGCCTGAGATGGGGCGGAGGTAAGACTTGGCCATATTGATCTTCTTCCCCCTGCCTTCCTTCAATCCTTTTCAAATTTATTGATTATAGACATAGTATCTATAGGCCATATTGCGTCTTGCAACTAATCGTTAAAACGTACAGGCGGTTAGTTCACTATTTGTATACGTCTAGTTTCGGTTTTGGTAGTTAACTACACTACTGTCATCTAGTTTATTTCCTAGTTTGGGTGATCTAATTGGTTAAAAGGTTAAAATTTACTTTTTTAAATAACGCGGCATTCATGTAAACAATGTTTTTGCGTGATTTGATTGGTTAAAATTCACCTTTTTAAATTATGCGGCATTCATATAAACAAAAATATGTTTCGTGATTTCATTGGTTAAAATTCAATTCTTTAAATTACGCGGCATTCATGTAAACAATGTTTTTGCATGATTTGATTGGTTAAAATTCACCTTTTTAAATTATGCGGCATTCATGTAAACAAAAATATGTTTCGTGATTTCATTGGTTAAAATTCTCTTCTTTAAATTACGCGGGATTGATGTAAACAATATGTTTGCGTAATTTAATTGATAAAAATCCACTTTTTTTAATTACGTGGCATTCATGTAAACAATATTTTTACGTGATTTGATTGGTTAAAATTTTCTTTTTTTAATTACGCGGTATTCATGTAAACAATATTAACCAATTAGATCTCGCGAATAAAAAACTAAACGCGACGAGAGCCATTTTGTTTGATTGCTAAACCCGAAACTTTGACGCCTGTTTGACTTGCTTTTTTAAGGCTTAGTGGCAAGACGAACACGGTCATGTAGACAACTTTATACAAATTTGATTGGCTTTTGTTGGGTGGTCGTGCTGACGAACTTGGAGAGTTTGTCCAATCAGACTCCAACTAGGGAATTACATCAACAGATTACCTTGCATTTGATATTAGCTACGCACGTCTAACTATTGAGTATTATAAAAATATAATCCAATTATCTACTAGAATATAAAAGTTTAAAATTTCACTTTTTAGACAAATTGTGATTTTGCGGTGCATTTCCTTTTGCCGTTGAACGTGAGTCTTACTTAAATAGTCTTTTCCCTTTTCATCAACAAAGTATCTACAAGATGTGCATAAATATTGTATTGAATGGTGGCCTCAAAGCGCCGCACATGTTCCTTTAATTTTTGTGTTTTGGAACAGTTTTAATTCTTTCTGCTTCTCGGACTGCGGCCCAGATTCGAACTCTTCCAATAAAAGCAATCGACTTAGCATCTTCTTATATTCAGGGAGCTTTGTTCTAAACTATGTACGTAAATATTGGTTATTGTTCTTTGCATCTGTCTATATTCAGATCCCCTTTTTTGCTATATTCTTTTCTCTCGGCTGTTTCTTTCTTCTCCTCCATTCTTGCACTGTCCTCTCAAATTGAAAACTCTTCAACAATTTATTGTCCAACTTTCTGCAGGCTACGAGGGCGAGAGTTTGGAGAAGATTGTGGCCAAGATCTCCCAGGGGACCGTGGTGATGCTCGATCGTTGGCAAATCGAGTGCTCGGAACCTGCGCCTCGTCGCCACGAGTCCAAGTCCCAACTCTCCACTTCAGCGGGCGGGGCTGGAGGGAGCTGTGGAGGCGGCGGTGCCGGGGACAGCGGGGAACTGAGCACAGGCGGTGGCGGTGGCGGCGGTGGTGGTTCGTTGTCCGGGGACGGTGTGGGCGGCGGTACAGAGCACTCGGAGGGCGGGGATACGACGACGGGAACGGCGGGCTGTGAGGAGGAAATGGAGGGCGGGGAGGAGGAGGAGGAGGAGGAGATGGGCGATGAGATGCCCTGCAATATCATCAATAACTACTTCAGTATTGGCGTGGATGCTAGCATTGCGCACAGGTGGGTTGGGGCCAAGATGTTACACAAAAATTAAGTTTCAAGATTCATTTTATCGTTGGCATGATAGAAATACACCGAACCAATCACAATCGTACGTTCTGTGATATCGGTGACGAGAGCTTACAAGCTCAAAATAGTTGACCTGTGGCTTCCAAAATTCAAAATAATATGTATGTAACTAATGTAGTTTAGTAGATTGGTAACCTGACGACTGTAGTTTTTATGGGATTTATTACATGATGCGAAGAAGTAACACAATTTATTTATAATTAGCCGGAAATTTGGAAACCTTCACACTTGTTATATTTATTTATTGCGCTGTATTGTATCAAAGTTAGGTAGTATATAAATCCATCTTAAGTATTTATATTATGCAATTATATAGTTATAATCGGCAAATTAGTTAAAGGCATCGTGGAATTTATTCGTATGGGTGGGGGGGGGGGGGCGGGAGTTGGAACTACCCCTAACATACTAAATACTTATCGCCCGCATTTCAGATTCCACATGATGCGTGAGAAGCACCCGGAGAAGTTCAGCAGTCGCATGCGCAATCGTATCTTCTACATGGAGCTGGGTACAAGCGAGGTGGTGACTGCGACCTGCAAGAACCTCCACGAACACGTCGACATTATCTGCGATGGTGCTGCCCTCGACCTGCGCAACGGGCCAACGCTGGAGGGCATTGCCATTCTCAACATCCCCTCGGTGTACGGGGGCTCGAGCCTCTGGGGCCTCAACACGGGCCCCAAGAAGCGGAAGAAACACCAACAGCCCAACAAGAAGAAGAAACGCTCGGAACGCGATGTACGGGAGTCCTCCAATGACAAGAGCTCGTTTGGACCCGAGAGTTTGGCCTATGCAGTTCAGGGTGAGTATTGGCTGTCTACGACCTGGGCAGCAACATCTGTATCTGGTATAAACCTGGACTTTGAGTACGCCAACTAAGTCTAAGGTCACTGACTGGTCTAAGTGTAAAAACAGTTGGTTGAATTTCGTTATTGCCCTTCTATTGGTCAGCTTACTGAATTCTGATTGGAAGAAGATTAAATGGTGCCCTTCTATTGGTCAGCTTACTGCATTCTGATTGGAAAAATATTAGATGGTGCCCTTCTATTGGTCAGCCCACTGCATTCTGATTGGAAGAAGATTAAATGGTGCCCTTCTATTGGTCAGCTTATTGCATTCTGATTAGAAGAAGATTAAATGGTGCCCTTCTATTGGTCAGCTTACTGCATTCTGATTGGAAGAAGATTAAATGGTGCCCTTCTATTGGTCAGCTTACTGCATTCTGATTGGAAAAAAATTAAATGGTGCCCTTCTATTGGTCAGCTTTCTGCATTCTGATTGAAGGAATATTAAATGGCCGTCTTTAAATTTATCGCTAACGCGTAGCATATGCAGCGTTCGGTCCAGGTGTTGTTCTAATGTCTTTGGGGTATAGATAAATGTAGTAGGATTGGAGTTGCGACGTTTAGTTGGTGATTATATGAGTTTCGCTTTCAGTCAGAAGGACCAAAATAGCACTTACTACGTTGTCGTTTGACAAATAATGTTGTTAAGTGGATTCCAGTCAAAGGTGTCTATAAATAAGATGAACTATTATATTCCTGCATTCTTATAAATATAAATTAAAAAGTAGTTTATTGTTCGTTTTGTATGATTTATATCACCTCAATGTAATTAATTATGAGTAAGGCAATTGATGGTGCAATGTTTTGAAACTGAAAATCCTTTAAAAGAAATTAAACTTTTTTGATTTCTTGCAATATTCGTACGTTTCCTACATTATTATGTGACATTCTTTTTACAATCATTATATTTATCTGAAATAGAATACAAAATTAAATTTGTAAAATCATTTACAATTCTTGCATAAAAAATGCTACTTCCAAATTTGTTTCAAAGAAGGTTATGTTTCAAAACATTGAGAATGAGTGAAATTAATTAAATTATAATTGTCTGCTTTTTAGCTTCTCATAAAAGTGATTCGACATCTTCAAGTAGATAGGTAGGACAACATTTTCGTTGGGTGAGACAAGAAACACATTTTAAGCTGGTTTAATAAAATGAGTGACATGGGCCAATATTTTTTGCTCAAATTTTACAATTTTATAGTGATTTAATTAATTGATTTAGTAATGTTGGCATTTTATTATTGGCCTTTTAAGTTCTGTTCTTCGTATTTCAATTGTGTTTTGTTTTGTTTAAGTGCTATAAAATATATATGTCTATTATATGTGTACTATTTTTGTAAACATTTATAACTTACTAGCCTTTGTCAAAGCTCAGCAAGAAAAGTACTCGGAGCATAATATTAATAACATGTCATCGAGAGTTTACATAATATTCATATAATACATTTATCATGACAAGGTGACATCATATTTCCCAAACTAAGTTTACAGTCTTGTCTCCTACATAACTTTACTACGAATTAAATCCATCTATACGACATGCATAGCTGATGCATTTTTCCAACTACATATAAATATCTACTGATAGATTATAATAACTAGCTAAAAATCTAAAACTATGACTATAATAGATGACTGCAATATGTGTCAAATCGTTTTGCCCACACGCGTGCATTGTATTGACGAGATTTGTGTGTGTGTGTGTACTGCTTTTGAAATAATTTAGACATTGGGGCTCTATGTAGTATCCTAGTAATCCACTTTTTATAATTAATCTCGTCAGAAAAAGAATCCTAAAGAGTTGCTGCGATGCCCGTCTAGAGTATAACTCACTTAGCACATACAAAAAAAAGAGGCACGCTTATTACTACTGTAATGATTAGAAGTTATTATTGACAATATTTTACATCGTAAAGACTGCCCTAAGAAGGCTTCATGATGAAACTGCTTGTTCGGGGCCTGGATCTCGAAGAGTTCACGGTATTTATAGTAGTAATTATAACTTGGTCTGTCTCTCTCTAGACTTACTGCTCACGTGTAAGGGTTCGTTTGGATTAAGTCGTAGGATTGTAGTCGAAATTTTTCAGGGCATTCATTAAATGAATTATTAGCAGAATTCACGCTACCTCTGACATTCTGTCATTAATAAGGAAAGGAAAATTATTTGTTTGGGATATTTTCATTTTAAGTTTGTGCCTTTTTTTTCCTACTATTTTTGTTTAAAGTGTCGATAACATTATTTCAAAGTTGTTCGCGTTATTTGAGATCAGGATGCAGAAGAGGCGGTGTTGTTGTGTTCAAGTAGTGAACTGCTGTTTATTTAAACAGACAAGTTGCATAAATAATTCATAAATAAATCTCGACAGATTTGTTGTTTATTGAATTTAGTGAGCAATTCTGATGAATAAATAAAAGTAAGGTTTGATAAAAATATAATTTCGAGTATTCCACATGAAAATGTCTTTCTATGCTGGGCGGTTGACTCCTTTTTCGATAAAAGCTTTACCGCCGAAAATCCACTTCTTTAACAAGTTCGAAAAATAAATCTTTCTTATTTAATATCACTCAAAAACAATAAACTAAGTTTAATTAAGAAAAGTCCAAGTACAAACTGTTGGCTTCATACTACTATTGCAAATTAACAAGTAGTACGGGTGAAAGCTGGACAACGCGTTATTTTGACCTTGTTGGGTCTCTTCAGCAGCCCACCCCACGCATAATGCTGTGAAATACAGGAGCAGCATACCATCAGCTTATTGCAAATGTATCTTGCAATATTATAGATTTACACAATATACTGCCTAAAGACCAAGATGTTGTTGATTAACAAACCAAGCGACTGAGCTGCGATGGTGGTATAACTGCAGAATATGGTCTCAAACAATTAATAATAATATATAAATTGAACAATTTTCTTTGTTTATATTACAATGAACTGATTTTACACTATAATGTGAAATATTTTCTCACGGAGTCTTGATCGGGTAGTAGTTTACTATTAATTATTTGTTAACTTTAATATATTGATCCAATAATTTCGCATTATCGGAGGTCGTAAACATGATATGTATTTAACCCCATTTCAACTTACTCGATGGTGTATAATGTGTAACATTTTCATTCGCCTTTTAACACAACAGACCGACAACTGCCTGACTGACTGACTATAATCCTTTGTGTATATTGGAACGCAGAAGAAGAAAGATTGTAATATGGTTTGTTGAGGTTTGTGGACATTCTTCTTTGAGGACACGAGAGTAGGAGCGAAGACAGCTGAGATGTACTACTCAGGCCTCCCAAGTAACGAACGTTACAGGGACTTCATTCCTCAACGTGAACTAATTAGCGGAAGTGAATGATACACAAAGATGCCGTGAATTGCTTTCATTCTTGTAGCCTTGAATGTAGCCTACCCAGAACACAAGGGAACCGACCAAGGCACTAAACTGGCAACTTCCTCATCACCACGGGGAAGATTACTTTGTCGATAAAGCGAGCTTTGGAGATGCTGCCTCAATACATGTATTATGTGAACTAACAAGGTCTGATTTGGGAACTGATTACCAGCTGTGCCAGTTCTTCTTTGAAGGTTCGTGAGAGTCTTGTTTTGGCTCAACTCCTCGGCGTTCTTCGTTGCGCCGGCGTCAAGAATAAGGAAAACTCAGTGTTTGAAGATTTTGCAAAGCTTTTTCTTGGTTCTTGTGATTTGTTATTGAAAATTGATTATAATCAATGGTTTCTGTATTATATTTAAACACTGGTAGTTATGCCTAGCGTTATATGCTGTAGTATATTATAATGATAATATATTATGTAATTTAAATAGTTTTGTGGAATGCTATATAATTCTGGCATAGTCTAGAAGCTACAGCAATAGTACACAGACATTAATCTTTTATTAATTTCGCATTCAACGCGTTGCATAAATATGAGTAAAATGTAATAATATCCATTTTTAACAATAATTCTAATGTGTTATGCGTGTAATTATCCATACAATATAATTTGTTGCAATAATAAACTGTATTTTACAAAAGCTTTAGGGTATAGTTAGGTAGCCGCGTGCAATAATTACGATTTTTGTTACACAGATATCTTTTAAATATCTTTGGCATCAAGCTAGCCCATTGCAAAAAGCTATCCACATCAAGACGCCATATAAAATCACCTCTCCCAATTTCTCCAACCAAATTGTTTCGTCTAATTTATCGAAACATTACCGAGATCATAACAGCAACAGTTTTGTTGGCTATACCTTATCCCTCTCGCCACCCCTCCGGCCTGCAGACATGGGAGACACCCTCTTGGAAGTTGTGGGACTGGAGAACGCGATGCACGCGGGACTGGTTGCCGGTAGGTTCCGGTCGTCCGGTAAGCGTCTGGCTCAGTGTCGAGAGGTCGTCGTACGCACCCAGAAGCGCTTTCCGATGCAGATCGATGGGGAACCCTGGATGCAGACTCCCTGCACTGTGAGAGCCTGCTTCCTATTCTTTCCTGTTTTCATGTTCATTTTAGTCATTTTTATTTTCAGCGTAATTTTGCAATTTTTATATTTTCACTTATTGGATTTGATTTAATTTTCTTCTCTTGTTTGTATTGCTTATTGAATTCTTTCTATTTTTTTCTTGTTACCATTGTTGCTCTGCAATTATTATTGTTGGATTTTATGCCTTCTTTTGTATTTATGTAATCATTTTCTTCTTGTTATTCCCTTACTTTTGATCACATTAGAATTCTTTTCTTTTCGCTAAATTTCTTTTTAATTTGGAGTCTGTGTTTCTCCTTCTTTTTCAATTTTTTTATTCTAAATTTTCTATTCTTATTATTCTTCGTTTTTATCCTCCTTCCTTCCTTTATATTCGTACTATTAATGTTAGCGCTCGTTATAGCCATAATGTTATAACTCCCCGCGAATGTCTCTTTTAATAATTATATACAAATATGTAATTAAAAAGTAATCCCGATTTGAAGTTGTGCTACTTTTGTACACTTTCGAATATAAAAGTGGAAACACTAATTATTATGACATATTTCTTTGTTTGGGTAATTTTTATTTACTCTCTAGTAATGTATAACTTTCATTTAAGTTTAAAAAATCGGTCCATATTAGCGGTCTAATCAGTGGAATTAATATCGTTCAATAATTAACTGCCGAGTATATCAGCTACCCTCAACGTTCACTATATATATAGATATCAGTTTTAAAATTATGATTGCACTAGTTTGAGGCACGATGCAGTTTAGGCTGGTTTTAAAACATGATATGATCGATCTCTGAGTTTGAAGCTAATTTCAAATTTC
This sequence comes from Invenusta paracnida, assembly GCA_036023295.1. Taxonomy (NCBI): domain Eukaryota; kingdom Metazoa; phylum Platyhelminthes; order Proseriata; family Coelogynoporidae; genus Invenusta; species Invenusta paracnida. The sequence continues at coordinate 9,272 of JAYRBW010104658.1, forward strand.
TCCTTTTCACCTTCCTCTCGCTCATGCCTCCCTATTCTGTCTCTATTACACTGGTAACCCTGTCTGTCTCTGTTATTATGGTAAGAAGGGGCGCATGGAGTCGCATGTTTTCTTGGGAGGGGGGTTAAGGAAGAGAATGACTTTTTCTCTATCCCGATATGATGACTGCAAATCAAACGGGTCATCTTGGCTGGCTCAAACCCAATATACAGTATACATATATGTATGTTTGTATGTATGTATGTATGTATGTATGTATGTATGTAGTGTATGTATTATAGGATGGAGAAGTTGCTTCTGTCGCATTTCCGCGGGCGAAATTGTCGTTGGCAACTTTCCATGACGGAGGATAACAGGAATTTCTCAATTTTGATATTAATAATTATTATTATTATGCTGAGTTCCATCTCCTTTAGCGCTCTTGTTGGTGTATTTTTTATGCCTTGTAGAACTCAATTTTCACTTGAAATATTGAGCTTTTGTAACCCTCCCCTCCCCTCCCCTGCCTTCCCTTTCCTTCCCTTCCCATCCCAGCTCGTGAAGGAAGCAGCTTGGCCTGTGTGACTGACTGTGTATGCATTACAATGAGCCGATATATAGGGAGCATATTAGAGCACTAGCCATGCCATGCCATGTTAATGTTGCCGCGGGCAGTTCTTCAAGTCTTAACACTCAATAATGAAATATGTCCATCGACCAACACTCAGGACTGGCTTTTAGTTGAGTTCGGTGGTAGTCTGGGAAATAACTGGGGGGGAATTTAAACGAAAAGGCTCGCAAAAGTCGACTTGTCCGCTGCAAAAATGTTGTTGCCCTTAATTACTTGTCTATATATAGATAGATAGATAGATTGTACATACATACATCACATACATACTAGTTTAAAATCAAACTTTCATTAATTAGTGTTGGAATAGAGAGAATGTGATCTCTTGGTCTTCAATATTACCGTCTAGGATTATAGCAAATGTAATCTAATCTGTATGAATTATATATGAATAGAAGACGGAATCTTGCGTTAAATTGACTCAAGAATGTTTTTGTCCGATTATAGTTTTATTAAAATAATATGTTATTTTTAATGGTAATTTCCGGTATTATTATTAATTAATAACCTGCTCCATATACTTTTTATGCAAGCCTATTATATGTATGTATGTATATTATGAGCTGATATTGCTAATACAATCAATTTCTCACAGTGTCTTAACATATATTTTGGCAGATATCCATCACTCACAAGAACCAAGTGCCAATGATTATGGCTCCGTCGAACAAAAAAGGTGGCTTTTTGGGCTTGTTCTCCCGGAGATAACACAGGTAGGTACTTACCTTACTCACTCATTTATACCACGTCTTAGGATCTGTAGATGTTGCGGATATGCTGCCGCATTGAGATGTCTGTCTGTTTGTCCGGGCAAAATTCCTCTGTATCAGTCGATTTTCAAGAATGTCGCACGATCAGGAAAAGTCCTTTCGTTTTAGTATATTATTGTCAGTAAACCCTAACAATATTAAAATAGTCCCTCTAAATATATATTATCCTGACGTTTCAGTGTTTATATTTTTAAATTCTGTAAAACCGGGCGTATACTGTGTAGACACAGGCGATACATTTAAGCGTTCTTGAATACATCCTACGTCCATGGTACGTCCATATGTCGTGTGTACGGCAGTCAGATGTTACGTTCTCTACGTCCAAATCAAAGGCCGTTTATTGATTTTCGACATGTACTTAACACCAATGACAAACTTGCATGCATGCAATCTATTTACGTCAAATTTCTCTCCAAGGATTATTATTTCTCTCTCAACTCTATTATTCGTGTTTACTTCTTTTATGTCCTGTCCTGTAAATGCCTGAAATCTTTGGAACGTCCAATTATTAACATGATTTTTTGCATAGTTTTTGCATTTATTTTCATTGGAGTAGTTGTTGGCACGTCGACAACATTTATATCTGATAAGAATTTACATTTATGTTTAATAAAACTGAACGAATGTATTTTGAGAAAATATATTGTCTAATCTTTCTCGTTTTTTCTCTCTTCAGAATGCGTTCGTTTCAACCAACCAAAACCGACACTGACATTTCTATATTTGATTATTATATGATACGTGATAATATTATTACTCTATACGAGTAATCAATACTTAGAGTTTTAACTTTCTATTAATTTTGTATGCAGCGTGTTTTGAAACTATAGCAACGAGAAAACAAATCGTTAAATTTCATAAAATTGTCGTCAGTATTTGAATTTATTTATTGATTCAAAAATTATTGAAATACATGAAACTGCATAGAAAATCGATAAAATCCGAAACTCTAGCTATCCTTTACTATTAATTGCTATTGTAATACCTACCAATGTATTTATCGATTGTACTTCATGAGTCGTGGGGTGGGTGAATCTTCTCTCTCTCTCTCTCTCTCAATGATACGAAGTTAGCAACAAACGAGATGCTGTACTCGAACCAACAGATCTATCGATAATGACGCCAGCACAAGCCTTGAATTCTTTCAACAAATGTCACACCGCCACCACCCAATCACAACTAGCACAAGCAACCTCATTAAGTAAAACAAATGGACAAAGCTTGCCTTTCTTTCTCCACTCTATTAATTAATGAACTGTCTAAGCATATTTCTATTTATGACACAATATGCATATTATTAATTACTATAATATATATACTTGACAATTATCGACATGCACACTTAACTTACAGGCCTAATATTGATGGTGATATAAATAATTTTAAGTCAATTTCCAGCCCCAAGATACTCTTTTTTTCCTCCTCTTTTCTATTTGTAGCTTTGAGTCAACTAATCAGGATAATTCGGCATGTATCTTTTCGCCTTTCACTTCTAATTAACGAAGCAGTTTTTGAAATCATATGGAAATGTTAGTCCCTTTAGCCAAATACTGGAAATTGATTCATGCGATTTTAACACAACAGCTGAGCAGGGAAGCCTGAAAAATTCTTCTTTACAAATCTTATAAAACAGAAAACCATCGCTATTAATTATCAACTTCCAACTATAAATAAGTAATTGATCGGTCGATTGTAGATATGTTTTGTGAAGTGACAGTGGCTAATCCGTTCTGCTTAAAGATTAATGGAATAGCAGTGGTCTTATTTCATCAGTGAGATGCCTGAATTTATAACACACTTCGTCGTCTCTATATAACTATACACGTTTACTGGTTGTAGCATGCACTGAGAACTGCGCACACTGCAAAAACACTATCTATGGCACAGTCAATGACATCAGATAGTATCATTTGAGTGGGATAGAACACAGCTGTCTGTGACTTTATAGCTAATCAACATATTATTAAGTCAATAAAATAAAATATAATTGATGAACCAGCTTTGGTCAGTCAATAAAATCTATTCAGTGTAGTTACAAATTGCTTTTCTTGTACTTCAAATGATCCTCCATTGAGGCCACTGACTACGGACTATATTATTGATTATTACCTTGACTCTATCGCCGCTTATCCTATTGGTCAGTGAGTGAGTCAGTGAATCTTGGTTGGCCATGAATGAAAGTGACTAGTTAATCCGAATCGGATTCATCGGCTTTCTAAAGGAGAATATTATTACATTATGTATTATCGTTGACCTTATTCAACGGGAAGATAGTAAAATTCGGCGTGATTCAGGCCCTACCTGCCTACACAACTTCAGTTGTATAATTTGTTCTGCCACAATTTTCTAAACTGCTATCACCTAGATCAATTATACTACTACTACTACTACTACTACTACTAATTATTCCACTTACAAAAAATGACAATATTGTATAATATAATACTTTCCCGGTCAGCCCAAGTTATTACATGTCATGTAATAAGCTAACTAACTAACTAACTAACTAATGTCTGTCTTCATATTATTTATTATATATACTTTCAGTTAAGTTGACCAGATTACAGTTTGTCCATATATATTAATGGTAACATGTGTTTATCAGTCTGTTGTGCCTGAAATCCACTTACCCCACTACTAACAGGACTCCGGCCATAATTTGGCTATATATATACATACATACTTACATACTTACATACTTATATTGCGTATTACTATAACGATTACACGACTATTACCACCATGGTAGGCTGGCTATCCACTGCACTGCATAGAAATCCACTCGTAAATGCTGTATTGTACGATACACACGAAACTATTATACCTGCTATATTATGGCGTACTGGTCCGACAAGGAAGATATTCCAACCTATTCTAGATATTATTGCTATTATATTGATACAGTTTGGCCTCCTCAACCTTTCCTCCCTTTAGACCACCACCACTGAAGACACACTTTCCTGAAAGAAGTCTAAACTTATAATAAAGCCACCACAATTGAAACTTTATTTGACTATTATACACACCTCGATTAGTGTCTTACTTGCCCAATAAGAATTAAGTTACTTATGCCCACCTGACCTATTTCTTCCTCTGGCCCATCCCACCTTATTTAAGATATTATTATGATATGTATAACTAACTAACTAACTAACGACATACTATAATCTTTCTATTTTCACATCATTCCTATCTAAAATTGGACTATGACTTACATGCATAACAGCATACTTATTTTATTAAATTGTATACCGAAACGGTACTTATTTCTAGCGGAAGAAGTGGTCTCGAACCATCATTTTTTGGTGAAGACGATGATTCTGTGTATATTCTTTGGCACATGAAGATTTGTTGTTAAGTACTCTGAAATACGTGCTCCTATCTTATTATGGTTATTCATAAGTAATTATTAAACTTAATTTAATGTTACTGCTTTCTTAGAGAATAAGATAACTTTCTAGATATTTTGTGCAATTCCAATCAATATTTCTATTCATTTAGACACATTATATTATGATATTGTGTTTATTTAAATTGTATTTTCAATTCACTTGCTATTCGGACTGTTTTAAATTTATTATCCACTGCTTTATATTTACAAAAATATTTACACTACTTATAAGTAGTAAGTGCAATATATACATATTATTTACATAAATGAAATTTCTTTATTTTATTACACTATTCATTAATTTTTATTAATCAAAGTATTTAAATACTAATTGAATTTGTGCAATAATTTTTTTAATGAAGAAAAACAATCTTTCCGACAATAACTTTCTTGTTTCCAAGTCAGGTGTTTTTATTTAATGTTCTTAGTTTAAAGTTTACACATGTATATAATGACAATTCGCTACCAAGTTAATCCCCCTTTCTCTAAATTTGATGCATGACTCTGAAATACTGCATTTAAAAACCACGAAACACGATGACAAGAAGCAATCCTGTGAGATTATTGAAATAGAAAACTTTTTAGATACTATATTACTTTAATACAGGAATTTCTTCGGATATTATTTCATTTCTTTTTTAATTTTTTGGTACATTAGGTATAACTTATTATATAAACTGTGTATGATATGTATACATATTATCTTTCTTGCGCGTTTTCTTTATTTTTTTCTTGCTTTAAATACGCTATATTTGATATGTATGAATTTACTGTTCAATATTAATTAATTGATCCCAAGTATATGTAAATTCCGAGACTCACTTTAATATATTATTTTAAGAGAAATTAACTTCCTCTACTATTTTTAACAGTTACATTATTATGATTCGTCAAATTAAATACTTACAATATATATCACAATTAGTATTTTTTCTATTGATGTGCTCTAGCTCTTTTCGTAATGGCGGAAATTATTGATTGAAATGTAACGTATATATTTCTTGTTTAATTACTTACAACTCCCACGACTGTGGATCAAGATATTCACAACGCTAGACGCGTAGGATTGGGGAAGAATTGATTTCGTTAATTATTACTATAATACTATATTACTATACATTCTATTATAGATATATACATATACATATAATATTAACACTATGATATATACTATATTTTGAGAATATATAAAAATATATATACACACACTGGAAATACCTACGTGATACTTTATATACTTATTTATTGGCGAACTTGTTATTTTGTTATTAGAAATACAGCCTGGAGTTGACGATACCTTCCCCAAAATCCTACCTTAACACCCCCTATTACCCCTTTCTTGATGTACATAATATTATAATATGTTTCTGACCTGTTATCCTCTTCACTCTTGCAACTTTGCCCCTCGGACGCAATCGCTCAGCCAAAATAATCAATACTAATTCCAATATTTCTCTTAATATATATATATATGTATCAACGCCTTGCTGTCCAATGTACTAATTAGTTATCTATTGACTTCAATGCATGCATATTATTGGACAATGCAGCAATATGGAACACCCAGATTCAATTTTATTATATGTACTGCAGCTATATATATGCATAGCTTACAACTATTCACGTAAAATGTTAATATAATTTGTTCACCAAGTTGAGCGCTAAGAAAGGTGACAATATATATAAATATATATATATATAAAACAGAGACAACAGAAAAGTAAAGATCTACAATATATGTAAAATTGAAGTTTTTTCTTACAAATCTTTGATCGTTTTTTCGGTCCTTCTCTATCTTCTATCTCTACCCTTTCTTACTCTATCAGCCAAACAGTATTTCGAGTTGTGCCCAAGACCCTCAACAACTCTGTCAATGTTATACATACCTTACAATATCTACATACATACAACAGAATGTCTTTTATTCTGGATAAAACTGTATATTTTATTTATTTATAATTGGCAAATAAAGATTCGCACGTAATCTTAACGTCTTCTTGCTCTTCGTTGTTATTTTTACTTTAAATCTGGCAAACTAGTCTCTAGAATTAATAAACGCTTTAGAGACATTTTATGAAATTAAAGATATTAATTATCAATATTGTGCAAATCTTTAGGCCCCAACTCTATTATTAGTCCTATTAAAATATGCCCAAACCTTCATTTTAGGAACATTTGTTATAAATGCGAAGTACTTAGTAAATTATAAAATCAATAATGTAATACAGTCGTTAGGACAGGCTTCAAACTATAGGATGCCATACCGTAAACTCTATTTTAAAATCTTAAACCGTTCGCTCACAGTGCTAATATAAAGTTTAATGTAAGCATCTCTTATTTGCACTGTCCTTTGATCTTTCAGTTTACAGCGTTTCTGTATACGAATAGGCTGCTGTTTATTTAACCTATTACGTAATTGTATTGATGTACATACTAGCCTGTTCTGTTTAGTGTCTCATTGAATCCAATTTACGGTGGAAATTTAAAAAATGCCTGCCATAGTGGGGAGAGGGAGGCAATACTTTGTAATAAATATGACATCTGAATAAATGCAGCTATAATTTATTAAGTTCTGTTCGCAATATAATGTCATTCCTCTATCGTGATATTTGGCTGCAGGACTATAAAATAGCTTGGTAGTTCGGCAAACAATCCTTTTTTGGTATTTGGATATTAACTTCAGTCATTGTTTTTTTTTCTTGACTCAAATACCAATAGTATTGTATATAACAAGGTCAACTACTATAACTGCTGAAGTAGTATTTTAAGCTGTTACTTAGATTTTTGATTAGTTTCACCACCATAAACCCCTTCATCGAAAACAGTTGAATTAAATGCCGGATGCTAAGTTCTTTCTAATTTAGGGCAAAAGCATTTGTGACTCCCTTTTTATTGTCTGCTTTCAAGTCAATATACATTGAAAAATATATGAATCTAACTCTCAGTCAGAAAGATCGTGATAAGCCGAGGACTATACTATAATATAATTGTTATTGTTATATATATATAAAGTAATTTAATATGTAGTGTAAGATCTGGTAATAATAGTTTATTTATGGGTTCAATAATAAAAAGCATGTACAGTAGTTTATTAATATTAATAGAACTTAGGCAATAACCCACATGTTAAAAACTGAATAAATTAAGTCATTCAAAACTTGAGTTATATGTAATAAGCGAAATTGAAGAACCGAAAATGTATACGTCATACTAAGGTCAATCTCGATGCAGTAATAACCTACGCTGTTAATATTTCGTACAGGGAGTATATATTCTTGATTTAAATAAATAATACTCAAAACATATACATACTTTGATACAAATATTATAAATGTACTTTTACTACTTTTGTCTACGAATGTGAATGTCACTTCTCATACTTTGCTGTTCCTACAGTTTAGGGGTCCACACACTACATTTTTTTCAAAACATCTTACTAGACTTAGTCCTATACACTGCGTATTATTTACGTTCAAATTGAAAAATCGGTTAATTCTGCCCAATATAATAGCACTATACCTTCTAAATCTAACGTTATCTACTTTCTCTCCTTGTAATGATCATTCAATATATTGGCTGTACTCAACGTATTCTCGACATTATATTATTGTCGACATTCGTATTTCCGTTCATAAAAAAAAACAGATAAAAACAGATAAAAACAATCTTTTCATTCATTACTCTGTTTGCAGCGTTATTAATATCGCTTATTGAAGATTGTTTTAAGATTTAGGACACATAGCATCCAAATATATTGCATTTGGAGCATTCAAGTATTATCATACTAATTATTATATGCAAACTGCATCCCCCAAATACATATATTTAACAGTATAGTATTGTAATGAAAAGATTGTAGTTATAGGTAGTGTTTTCGGCCATATACAACATAAATTATTTATTTCGCAATTTTTATTTATTTTATGATCGTTTGAATTGGACCTTCATGCATGATGCCAATTATCAGTGTAACTTTGCCACGTTTTTAGACCAAAATCGCGTTTTATGTATAATTTATGTTTGCAATGCAAAAAAATTAATAATTTTAAATGCCGAAGAGATTCCATCAACTTCGGAACAAAACACATTTCTATTTGATTAATATTTTGTTTAAAACGCGGCACCAACAAGAACTGCGACAGAGGGCAAAAGATCTCTTTTTAACATTTGATAGATAGGAACGGTCTCCTAAAACTCGCAATACTTGCTTATTCGGGCAGCTATGGAAAAAAAGGCTTTCACTGCTAGAATCTGCAGAAGATGTTACGTGTAAAGTCTTGATAATGTCCCGACAAGATATGCTTGTATCAGGTAGCATTTTTTATTTGAAATTTCTCCTTAATATCTCGCCTATCTCGTTGATGTTAACGACATACATTGACTTTTATTTCATCCGTGAAGTTCTTCCAGTTGCCTTTCCTCTGATTCCATTGGGTATGCGGGCAAGGGGGTTTGAGTGACTCAGTTGAAAGGTAGAGTTTCAGAAGGATGGGGAAGTGATCATACACCCTGCATTCCAGTCTATGGAGTTGTTCCACTTGTTGCAAGCCAGATAGATGTCCTGGAGTACTCATGCCACCAATAGCTCGGTTGATTCTGGTGTGGGTGCCATAATTTAAGCATATGAGATCATGAGTTCCCAACTTGTTGACGTCGTCGATGCAGTAGTAACTGGCGCTGTTGACGTCGTCGATGCGGTAGTAACTGGGGCTGTTGACGTCGTCGATGCAGTAGTGTCGAGTGCTGTTGACGTCATCGATGCAGTAGTGACAAGCGCTGTTGACGTCGTCGATGTAGTAGTAACTGGCGCTGTTGACGTCATCGATGCAGTAGTGACAAGCGCTGTTGACGTCGTCGATGCAGTAGTAACTGGCGCTGTTGACGTCGTCGATGCAGTAGTGACGAGCGCTGTTGACGTTGTTGTTGTTGTTGTTGTTGTTGAGAAGGGGCTATAGGCGCCGAAGAATTGCTTCTACGAGCGCTGAGGCTTTTTCTGGG
>JAYRBW010104669.1:0-19036 GCA_036023295.1 Invenusta paracnida
TTATATTTCTCATATTTTATACATTTAATGTTTTGTAACCGTTCTGTGTTTGCAATATCAATAAAAGGATTTTTATTATTTATTATTATTTATTATTAAGAAAATACTATAAAGACAGATACAAGTTTTCATAAAACATATTAACAATATTTGAAGGCAGTATTTATGGAAGAAACAGTATACAGGAAGTTACAAAAGAATTGCATTAATGTTACCAGAAATTTACAAGATGTGTAGTTATAATTAAGTTTATTGGAATAAACAATATTAGTATCACAAAGATTTAATGAATGGAAAATAATAAGAATAATTTGTATACAACAATGGTGATACTTATTCATATATACAGAGCTTCATATTTAAACGTATTATAACAATGTCAAATTGAAAAAACTGGATTTCAAAATGGTTTTTTAAAAGCATCAATTCATGAAAAAATAAAAATATCGGATACTGCGCTTACAATATCTGATATCACTATTTAATTATTCATATTGACATATTATAACAAAAAATTATATATGTTTCGAAATTAAGAAATATCATTAAAAATCAAATCATTTAAGCCATATATCCTTTTAATGTACATATATTTAGCGATATGATTGGTATTTAAAAAATGTATAAATACACCGGGGGGGGGGCTTTCTATGATAAACTTGTCGTTTAAGAACAAGTGGCGACTATTCTGGGGGAATCTACAAATATTTTAAGTTAATTTTAGAAAAAAATATAGACCACTGAGCTGTGTAATTTTATCTCATATAGACAAATATCACACAATGTAATAATGTAATAATTTATTAAATTATTTCATTGAGGAATTAAATTTAATCAATACACATTATAAGTTACAATAGAAATTATAACACATGATACCTCTGACTATGAAAATTATAGTTATTAGCAGCAATAAAAAATACACAAGGCTGTTTCATATTTAAATATCATTTAGTCGAAATATTCAGAGAAAATATTTAGGTTATGGATGTAACAATTTTATGCTCAATACAAATAGAACTATAAAAATTGGTATGCTTGGTAAGTACATACAGGGGAGTTAAATTATACTTATACATAATTAAAAGTTTGTTATATGTTCGTCTACTCTAAAATAAATGAAATGTCAGTGATGATAAAAAAAGATGCATTAGAAGAGGGTGACTATTTATTGTCGTGTTCCTGTAACTCCTTTGAGCTCTTCCTGATAGTACGGCAGCTGAGGATATCATGTTATCAAGTAAAAAGCGCCGGATTGACTGACTTCAACATCTGAAAGTATAACTTATGTCTAAATAAAAAATGGATTGCTGCTGTAGATAAAAATTTTTATGAGTATTTTATTGTTTCCCATATTAAAGAATTGGAAAAAAATTGTGTAATTTTGACCAGTTTACACGAAAATGCATATTTTTTAGGGAAAAAACGTATTATTCATATTTTTAATGAGAATGTTACATATCATTTTGTCATCATGTTATCATCCATATCTTACAATTAGCTGTAATATTTACCATCTAAATATATTTGAAAATCAGTTACTAACCTAATTTTTGCTCTAAAATGGGCTTGATAACGAAATTCAAATATATCTGCATAATAAATAATATGATTTATAAAATTAAAAACTAAACAGAGGAGTTTTATATTTGCGATGCACTGAGGAAGCCGTAAGGCGAAACGTCTGCTAAATATATTTTTTAAGTATCTGAAGACTCTGTGTTTAGTTTTTAATTATATATATATGTTAATTTATAAAACACTACTAGAAGCTACCTTTATATGTGTTTTCTTTGATAATTTATAAATAATTATTGATGAGGCAATAAAAATACAGCTGCTGCAGCAACTAAGGGGATGGAAGCGTACCTCCGTAAGCTTCGGCTTACGTGACGCGCCGCTCCAACAACAACAACAACTGCTGCAGCTGCCTTAAAGGTAAATTCATCATTCCTATTGATTTGGTTTTAAATTAGTTTATAAAATACGACATAATTACTTAAATATATTGTTTGAAAGGTATCCTGTCTGAAATTAAACTAGATTAAGATAAAACCATTAAGTTAAAATTTTAAATTAAATTACATTTTTATTTAACGACAATATCTGCATATAATGCAATCAAAGTCGGATCAAGGTGCCCAGATCACGGAGAACAAGCAATTGTGAAGTACGCCCACTGAATATAATATTACAACAATATTAAAATAGTGTCATGTATATATTTAAATAAAATAGCACTGTTAAAATAATCCTATTTTATGGCACATTTCAGCTTTGAAAAGAAACATAAAACTAAGAATTATTTGTTTTTTCTTCATAAATATAAACATTTAAAAATATTAAAGCATATTTCAAAGACAAAATCACAATAACAGGTCATTCATATTAGTATGGTTATCAATGCATTAACACATTACAATAGACAATTTTATTAATTTTAATTGAGGTCACAGTTATTTGTTTTGATATTTTATGAAATTTGATATTATATGTATTTTGTAAATCAATCAAGGTTAACATATTGTATCTGACAATATTTGTATTCGTAAAATTATCAATAACAACTATTATATATACATATATATATATATATACATATATATATTAAATTATTTTTGTAAGAAGAACTGTTATTATTTGTTTTTATGTGAAAACATTTGATTTCATTTAGGTTTACAAACTGTAAAAGTTAACTTATTATAGCAAAGTTTTATTCTATGTGGAGTTTTCATCGTTTTTTTTAGTTTTTATACCAAGAATATATAAAATTTCAATTTTTCAATCCTTTAACTTAATCCTTGTATCAAAGAAACAAATGTTTTGTTTATCACCATATCACATGTAGCTAGTATTGATTACACAGGTATAATGACGGGTATATGATTATATAAGTATAATCATATAAGAAATATTTCTTTCAACAACTATGATATATCCTTATATTTAAATAAAGAAAGTTTACATAAAGCGTGTTTGAAGAAATGTTTAGCATACCCACAATCTTATCTATTCTATATATTGATTAATTGGTGAATTTATGAATTTATGAATTTATGACTAAATACAATCAAGATAATTACATTAATGTGACTCTATTTCGTATAAAATACACACAATATGGATAAGTAACGATTTGAAAGTAATTATTTTCTGTTTTTTTTAATAAAATAAAATATTATAATATATGAAATACGTTTAATAGTTTTAAAACAATTTTAGTCGATGGAGATTTCTGCTCGGAACACACTTGAGACTCTGTCTTCTCTGATGAAGCAGTCGTGGAGGAACATGTCTGTATCTGACGGTCTGATAGGATGTGGGCAAGGAGTTACTTTCAGTCAGGGTCGGGAGTTGATGAACTGGTTAAAAGTGAGCATTCGTTAAGCTAATCTTCCAGTATTCATCTGCCTTCTTTAGTTTAACTTTAATGTCATTAACAATAATATGTTTTCATTATCCCCCCCATTATATATATATATATATATATACTCGTATATTGCTGGTAATTGTATAAACATTTTTATAAATAATTATAGTTTCATTATATTAGTATATATGTATATAACTGTTTTAGTATGTACTGAGATAAAGTTATTATCATTGTTTAAACAGCACTTTATTAAGAAATATTATAAATATACAGGTAGTATGATTCACAAATATTTATTTATAACCTGTAGAAGTAAAACAAAATTTTTACACATAAACCTATTTTCTATTTTTTTTCAGAAACATATTTTTCTTACTTAATTTTTAAAATATATAATGAAGTTCGAAATAATGAGAGGTAACACTGTTTAGAAGAAAAATATCAAATATCAAATATATTTATATTAATATTATAATTAAAATCAATATATCTGAATATATAACAAATAATGGAATCAAAGAAAACGTCAAATAAATGTTATTTTTAATTATTGAACTACAAAAGACAACAAATCGATTGTGTATTGTTTTATCTTTCGTTTACTGATTTTGTTTACACGATTATTACACGATTATTTTTAAATTATTTTAAAATAGATAGGTATACAGTTCGCGTTCAATGATCGATACCTACACTCTCCTTTTATAGAAGGAAATGTTTGCCAACCTCAAGATGGATTTGATTGCTACGGAAACATCTCCGAATTCGAAGATCACACAGTGGAAACATGTCGCCACTTGGAAAGTTGATGGATCAGACACCGACCGCCTAGACATGGTTTTCAAAGGTGATGGCAGTGAAATGCAGGACACCCGGTTAAGGCCGAATACATTTACTGGATTCAATAATGAAATAATACGAGTCTGTTCAATACCGGTAGGTTTATTATATTTAAATATGTATAGCATACATATATGTTATAGGAGGTAAAAATTAAAACTAATCGTATTGTTTAAAATCAATTCTAGGGAGGCATTACAAATATATAAATATTTACACAAGTAAAACAATAAAATATTGTTTGTTTTTAGTTTTCAACAGGCACATATAATACACGAATAAGTGCATAGTAACGTATTGATATTATCATCATGCCAACAACAGTATATAATTTCTAATGAAGAAACAGTTGAATACAATTATATACTCAACTCAAGCATCCATAGGAAATTGATTGACTCGAGTTTCAAGCCTAATTATATTGATTGAGTCAATATTTTGAATACTGAAATATTTTATAAAACAATACTATACAATTTAAAATTCGTAAAACAACATAACTTATAACACATGTAGTTATAAATGTAATATACTGTATTTTCCCAAAAATTTACGCTCTTTACACTTATAAATATTTTGAGCATGTCTTGATATGTTTTACTATAAAGTGTCAACATGTTTTACTATATAAGCCTCAACATGTTTTACTATAAGTGTCCCATTCTTATTGATCAACAGAGAATGTTTTAAATATCTAACAAATACAAAAATCCGGCAGTTAATCATACACTGAGAAAATGATATTAAACTTTTAGTCAAATATGTTTTACTTATCAGAAATCTAATCAGAAAGGGTACTGTTTTTGTAATTAAAAAAATGATTTAAATTAATTGTTTGATTTCTGACGAAATCAAATACTTTTGATGAAAACTTTTGATCTAGTTTTCAAATGATAGTGTAATATTAACTTAACTGTATTGTGCATATTATATTAATAAGATTCCAATACTGTATATATTATTATTTATGTATTTCCATCAATGAATAGCATTTAAATGATGAAGGACAGTATAGCGGATAAAAGGTTATCTCGACCAACGCATCGCGTCGCGCTTGACGCAATATCATTACCCACTACACAAACAGTATATCGAATGATTGGAAATTCGGTATAGAATATCAAAATATAATTATTTGAGAAAATGTTTATTATTTTCTGTTACATTATTATTGAATATATAAATAAGAAACTGTCGTTTACTTGTCATTTATAATAATATATTAATTCAATTACATTTGTATATTATTTGATATAATAAGTTGCAGCGTCCATCAAAATTTGTCTCTATAATTAAATATGCAATAAGTATTAATCTAATATTAGGTCTCTAATTCAAACGTCAATTTAATCTATGTTGTTGATCCCTAAAATGTAATGTCAATCAACAGTATTATACGTTACCTCGGCCAGATTGTTCCAACCAGCACGTTATTATGTGTTTTTGCTCACATCCCGCATATGTGTATTATGCTGTATGCTTTTCTATTATAATGTTCGTTTTATTGTATACATGTCTCGTTTATATTTGCGAGACGATGTATACATATATACTATAGTAGTTGGAATTATTGTGTTTTAGAATTATTCTTGAGTTAAAATAAACAGTGGGAGAATTTTTGAATTCAAAAGATATAATTTTGATTTGAATTTGTAATAATAATTTGATGTACATAGAGTGTAAAATAAGTTTAGGATTATTTAATTATATTTAATGAGTCAGAGCTGGGACATAATAATTCTAGATATGTTAATGTTATAACTATATTTCGTTAACATAATGTAACATAATGTCAGAGTAATCTGAACATCAATATTTTTTATTACCTGCGTTTTAATTTTTTAAGTTCGTGCAATGTCTTATTCTATTAATTAACACTTTTTTTAGTTTCCAATGTTGACTCAGTTTTGATTCACTTCAACAAACAGTTGTGAATATTCTAAGTACAATTAATTTATTTGCGGAGCATAAAATTTAAAACATAAGCTATATTGACGATATACGAGATGGCAAAAAGTGAGAATGAATTGTTATACTTACTGGAAAATATTGTTTAATACAAGTTTGCGAAATTGCTACGAGTTGTTTACTATATGTACATGTATAATAACACTCTAACTGTCTATGTAATATGTAATATATATATTTATTTATTATAATGTTTATTGAATTGTTAGTTGATATGCTATTCCACTCTGCATAACGTTTAACATTAAAAGAGTATATGATGCACATAACTAAATATATACAGAAAATGACTTTATTATGCAAACTATCGATCACAATTTATTGATGATATTTGGTATTCAGCAGATTGCTGAATTCACGAAGAAAATATAAACTTGTTATATAGACATAATATAGTAGGATTTAAACAATGCATTGATGTTTTTATCAGAGAAAAACTATTCAAACACAATTTCGATGAAAAATTATAATGTTTGACAATTTGTTACTTTGCAATAGGCATGTATCATTTATTGCAATAAATAATCCTCTTTATATATATTGTCAAAATCATATAATATACTTGTATATGTTTTCCATAAAGTTACATAATATGGCCTCCAAGCGTGTTTCAATAAATAAATACATCGTCACGTTGCACATGTAAGGCATTTAACTGTATTAGAGATACACTCGCACAGATTTAATTAATTAATATTAAGTTATATAATTAATTATTATTGCATTTAAAAACAGAATTAAAATAGTAACATATTAATTATTATCAAGGAGGATACATTTTTGGATGCGTTGAAATAATTTATCTCATTCTTTTTTTCAGTATGCCCCTGTTTTGATGCATTACAATCCAAACTTGGTAAACTATACACTGGAACAGTCATATGGTTTTATTCCAGCACTCCTCAAACTACTCGCAAAACAACTAAAATTCCAGTAAGATATTAAAAAAAGTTATACTTCATTTTTAGTATTTTTCCATTATTTTCTGTATCGAATAATTACTTCAAAGTAATAGACAGAAAAATGCATCGACGTCAGATCAAATAAAGACAATTAAAATTCGAATTTAAAATCGAGTGGTTTGGTAGATCAAATATTATTGCCACATCAAATACGTCTAAACCATATCAAATTCTTTCAGACTGTATTAAATGTATTATATAAATATTATAAATTAGCTTTATCTGATTCTAAAAAAATTGAAAGAGCAAAATTAGTTAGAAAAAAATTAGAGATAACAAAAATTGAAGGACACAAATTTCCATAGAAATGAAAATATAAGAAAAAAAATTAAAAGAAACAAATTGTTGACAGATAGAGAAACAAACAAAAATTTCAACACAAATAAATTAAAATATTATTTATTTATTTTAATTATCTTATGTCCATTTTTATAACAATATGCTATTGTGTTTATTGTTTTATATTATTTATCTAACGATTTTCTGTAGAATGAGAATTTATTCGCAATAGATTATCTGGGTAGAATACGTCATATATATTCTCTTAGGAAATTTTTTAGTTATCACTATTGATTTTTCAAACATTTTATTAAACAATTAAAAATAAAATAGGATAAACGGGAAGAGTTCTTTATAGAGAAATTTCAATTCATCCCCAGCTCATAAAGAGTTTCATTACTTTTTCAGTAGAATCGCTTTTGTTTTCTAAATTTCCGACTAAATTTGTAATCTCTGAATTTTCAACCTTCGCGCTTTTTCAAGACGATGTACTTCAACGTAAGACTTGTCAGCTCTTTCACTGATGCGGCCTGTTTTCTTCTCAACAACTTCCCGTGGAAATCCAGCGTTCATAAGTTTGAAATGAATCCAGATGAATTAAGAGAACAGATGCATCATTACCTTCACCATCTTTTCTATGTAAAAATCAAATAGACCAGATAAACCGTGACTTTCAGGTCTGTGACTGACACAGAGTTTGTATAAATGTGCAACAAATGTGGTTATATGGCAAAGCATAAACCAGAGTTTACTTTGGTTCTATGTGGCATTTCTTGAGTCCAACATTTTTAGTTTTCGACATTCTTTCAGTATATTCTAGATACTCTCCGCCGCTCTGTGACGTTTTCAATTTTAACTGTGAATTTCCTCCAAATTCTAAATTTCGGTGCTCCTGTGAGGCCCGAAGGGAGAGATGCAATCCAAGGAAGTGGAATAGAATTGTCTCGTATTTGAAAACACAAACGTGTCATTTTCCCATAATTCGGTTTCTTCGTCTTCGTCAATACTTCTTGCTCTCTTCTTGACTTTAACATTTCCTTCTACAGCTGATCATTATTGCATCCACAGCATGACGAATCCCTTCTAGAAACACGGACCAATTTTTTCCCAGTTTATTACGGAAGTAATGTTGAATTGAAGCAACGATGCTTTTCAAAGTCTCAGGCGGGTACATGTTACAATTGTCCTTCCGAATTTCAACAACAATGATTAAGGTCTGTTGGATCAATCTCTTCAACCGGTTTCAATACTTTTAATGACTCATCTAAGCGTACTCGCCATTCTTCTAGCTTTTTCGCAAACATTGTACACACCCATTTTATTTTACGCTGAGTGTTTTCGGGAATTCTATCTTTCTTCATTTTGGTCCGATTCAGTAGGTGATACAGAAACTATTTTTTTATTAATAACGCAAATATCAAATATCACATGTATTCACATTTTCTTTATTAGTAGTGCAAAAATTCATTCAGAATTTCTTCAAATTTTTCAAAGCTGAAAGATTGTAATTATTCTTTAACCATAATTGCAGCTAATATGAAATTATAAATGAAGTGTAGCATACAATTAAATAAATATTTGAATTTATTCAATATGTAGATGATTAATTAATTGATTAAATTATTAATAGGATAATAAAGTATTTAATTTAAATTAGTTAAAACATTATAAGTTTACTATAAGTGTCTAAATATGTGCTTCACATATTACATTTTATACTTTTAATATTGTTTTTATAATCATATGTACATAGTATCCATTTTAATAGTAAATTCGATTCTGCTATAAATATTTATTTCATAATAGTACATGACAAATAAATTAATGTTTTCTGTTTACGTCGGCATGTTGTTTGGATTTAAAGAAGAATAACTAATATGTAATAATTTTAATTAGCATAGGTATAGCCATTTTCGAAGCTATCTTTTTCGATTACACATAATATTTTGCATGTGGAGCAATATATTAGCCAAAATATTAGATCAACATTTAATAACTAAAGCTTTAAATATTTGATTCATTTCAGTAACACGAAAAATATGGGTATAATGTATTTACTGTTTATTTAAAACATATCATATTTTAATAAAAGTAGAGGTTTTTTTAAATCTTGAAAAAAAAAACCGTTTAAAAACAACGAATTTAATAGCACTAAGCTATTTGTGAAAATCAGCATAATATAGTAAGATTGTATTTTCTTTTAACGTTTTTAACTCTTTTTTTATGGAAAATGTAAATTATCTCAAGTATTATAGTGAGCTTTCCTGATCTGTAGATTTTAATATATAATATATTTGATATGAAACTACATATTTTCATTAATGGTGTATCAAAAACTATCAATTAGCATCATACAAATATGTCTCCAGAAAAACAATGGACAGTATTTTATACTATCTCTCGCCTTACGTAAGACACGAGATCATTTTACAAAAAATCAAGTTTTGATACCTCATCATTCAGAAAAAATTGATTTAAGGGATTATTATTCATTTCAATTTTAAAATATATGAATAGCTTCAAATTGAAGTTAAAAAAAGTATACACAAATTATTTGTGTTATATAGTTCTGAGTTTTGAAACAACTTAAATGGCTAAAATTACCAAATTCGGTTGACAAAAAGTTGGTATTAATTGTTATGAATTATGTGCTAATAATAAATAGGCACCTTCTCTATAATGCTTTTAATATTGGCTGTTTATATAAATGTATATTTTATTAATGCTGCATTCTATACACATTCTATATACATTCTAAACTACTCCGAAAACTGATAAAATGTCCTTTTATAGCGAAATTCAGCCCATTTAAATACTATTTTAGATCAAATAGTCCATAACATTATCTTAAACCTATAAATTATTTAAAATATCGGAATTTTTTGAATAAAATGAAATATAATTTATTATCATATGTTTATTTTTTTCATTTAAATTTTAACAAGTGAAAATAACGGCTGTGCACTTTTCCGTGGGTTGGCTTGTATATAGAGAGAAATTATATTTTATGTAACATAAACACTGGAGACTATAAATATCCAATTAAATAGTAAACAATATAAACTTAAAATATATCTCACAATTATAATATTTGGAATTGAACATTAGCTAAGCTACATCGGAAAGAAATTAACATGATTATTTTAGTTGATTGCTGGAAACGATTGTCCTCGAGCATTTCAAGTTATTTCTATCATTGTGTGTCTATCAGCTATAACACTATTGCAAGTACGTCACGCTAGATGCTAATCTTCTCCATACGAATTAAAGTATGAATTGATTTGAAGACTTACAATTTATTTAACGACAGTCTGCATCGATAATGAATACAGTTGTTCTCAGCACTATATATTAATGGTAGTTGTCATGATACAGCGTACTGACATCAAAGATAATAAATGTTTATGTCCTGTAACAAATAAAGACAATTACAATATGATGTGTACAATTCAGGAGCAAAGGAATAAAATAAGCATGTAGATAAATCGTTTAACATAACTCAAAATATTAAAAAAATTAGTTAAGTTTTATAATTATTTACTAGATTAGTTTATTCGATTTAGTATTCCAGTTTAAAATATGTGTCAAATGATGCGTTTGGTCGATATACGCATAGTTCACATTATATTTTAAAAACGTAACGCTTTTGAACTTTTCAGTAACATTGAATTATGGTGTCAACATTGGATGTTGCCTGGACACATTTGATATATGCTCTTGTCGACATTTGATCTGAAAAATACTCGATTAATAAACAAATTAAAGCCAACAGTTTTAATCTGACCTTTATGCATTTGTTTTGTCGTCCATTTATATTTTACCGGAAAAACTTGTTTAACCCTATCCTATCTGGGCTATTTGACGCAAATGCCCATCCCCAACCCCCCCTCTATAATTCGTTCGTCTGTTAAGATAAAGCCTTGACATTTGGTATGTAGGTAAACGAAAGTGTTTTAGACCTGTTACAGACATATATATTTTGAAATGGAATATATTTGGTGGAGTAGACACTTTTTTTAATAAAAAAAGGGAATTAAAATTATTTTTTTCGTATAAATTCGTTTTATTTTTATGTTCATTTTATCTAGTGTATATTACAATTGATATCTCCTATTATAAATGTATAAATCAATAAAGAGTATTACTATTTAGAAATATAATATTCTGAATTTCGATATTTTAAAAATATTAGCAAATAAAAATATGTTTTAATAAAATAAAATAAAATAATTTTAAAAGTTGCAGAACATGATAATAGTAAAAGTCTGTTAACCTCATGTCGCTTTAATTTATATAAAAAATGTTAGTAAAAACAAAAGAGGACATGGGGGGGGGGGGGAGGGGGTGGCGAATCGGCAAGATATGGTTAGCAGCATCATAGATAATTTTTTATTTTATATTTTCGCTTTAATGTTATAAATATAGTTATCAACTTATTTAGTATTATACTTAAGGAAATACATGAAAATATAAAATATATAACATCTGTTTTATTCTATTAAATTTACTTTATTATTTTATGTTTTTGTTGCCTTCAAAGTACAAAATTATGCTTATTAATACGTTTATATATATATAATTGCTAAATAATTAGATTTCGTCATGTAATAATAATGTAAGAAATACATGTAATTTAAAGTACCTTAGCAATTTTCATTTTGTAAATTAATCAATTTTCTAAATTACTATTTACAGGCCTGAAATTCACACTTCTTCTGATGGAAAGTTTGGGGCTCCAGTGGAGGGGCAGACATATTATACAGGATGCGTTGGCGATGTGCAGCGTGGGGTGCGTCATTATATGTTCGATACTGTAGAGGATATATATATATGTATATACGTACTTTTATGTAAAGGAGATAGGTAAGATATTTCGAAAGTCACTGTAAACTATATAGGATGAACACGTTTCGCTAATTAAATGATAATTACATCAGGAGAATAAAATCAATTCACAACAGTATATATATATATATGAATATATTTATTACTTAATATATCAACCGTTAAATAGAAAAGTATTCCAATTTACTAGGTACGATTATTTGTTTACAAATATGAAACAGTGTAAATGTGCAGGCGAATGAGTATTAGCTATACATAGGTTTATTTTGTTGAGTATTTTAAAGTTTAAATAGTTATAATCATAGAGTAATAATACTCAATTATTACTATATGGTTATACTGCTCTGTTGTATGAAGAATTTTATTCAAAAAGCATTTCTACTGATGCAAGGAATTTAAATAAATGGATTTTAATTATTTAAATTTTAAGAAAATAGAAGTCAATAAGGCTTAACAGTTTCAAGGTTGAAAATTCAAATTGATATTAAGTATTTAATTACATGGTAATAGTAAATATTGCTTATAAAATATATTATTAATATAATACAATGTATGTATAACATTTCACATTTTACATTTCACTATTATCTGGTATTTTACCACGCCAATATGAAAATAGGATTAGAACAACGAAGAATAGCTGCCTTTTTTTCGGGACGTTCACATGGAATTCGGAAATATTTTATTATATCTCATAAATATTACTGAATATTACATTGGTGTTAGATTTACATAAATATGTATATATATTGTCATGTCATATTATAGTTTTTATAAATATACACTTTACTATTGTTAATGTATGCCTATTTATATGTAATTCACACACACAACACAACAACACATGTATATTATAAGCACAGAAGTAATTCTTTGTGAAATGTACTAATACAACAAATTATAATCTAAATAATTTAAGACCACGTATGGATTTATTTATTTTGTAATAATAACAATTATTTGATAAAATGTGTCAATTGTTTGATATGTGAGAATATGCATTTAAATTAAATGTTTAATTTAATTTTGTTTTATTAATTAATGTTTTGCATGTTAATTATTTAATACTGACCATTTGACAATTGCAATATTTCTACACTTAGAACAACCCATTATTTCTTACTATATATTTTGATTAGGTAATCAATCCATTTTGCTGTCCTCTTATAATCAATAATTCCAGTGTTATTTTTCATTTTGGAATCATATGCCATTTGGGGAACTAAAATACGATGTATTCTTTACTTTACTTAATTTTTTTTTTCAAATTTAACAATTTAAGTATTATTTAAATGAAATTTTCGAATGATATTCTACCCATTTGTGAAGCTTATTTGATTTTTTACCATCAATCACTTATACAGTGTTATGGAAATGTAATGGTTGAGCGTCACAAAATCGATTTAAGAACACTGAATGTATCAAGTCCATAATAGTCTACCTTTTCTTCTTTTTAATTTACATTGACTGTTATTATTATTGTTTCTGTCAGTGACTTTGCTTTTTTGGCTTTTGGTCCAGCATTAGAACTGTTCCAATAAGGAAGGTAAAGTGACTTTACACCTGGACCTTAGAATTTGTGCAAGTAACGCTTGGAAGTGGTTACTACAAGTTTGTTGTTGGACACTATTTGCTTCTTATTAAACTCTACTCTTTTATAAGTATCATATAATGTATATTTGGAGTACTATATAAGTCATTTCTTCAATGCTCCATTTTTCTATCATCCTATTGTGTCCTTTGTGCTATATGTTGGTTTCGTTTGTTTCTATTCTCTTTCACTTTCTTGCCGTCTGCAATGTGCTTGCACAACCTTTATTTAAATATACATATATACCAACGTAGAAAATATACAATATTTTATGTTATATATACAAACTATATATTATAGTCTTCGATAGAGAGAACTGTTTTCAAACAGCCAAAACTGTAAATATATTTATTAATGTTCTTAATTGTCCTCCCTTCTCAGATTACATTAATGGGGGCCAGTTTTTTCACGGTAACCAAAATACGTGAGGAAGTCATCGATTTTATGTTTCCATTTATAGACGACTCATCCGGAATTGTGCTCAACGCTCCGGTAGGGAGCTATGATACTTGGAGTGTTTTTAGGTAACCATGAACACATTTACATTAATTGTAATTAGATGATAGCTATACAATACATGCAACTGATTGTCAATATATATTCTATATATAACTAGCTATAACCAAAATATTGAAACATAAAACAACTCGTATTCAATTAAGTTGTAATTAATATCGCCTTATAGTGCATTTAACTTGGTTTAAAACAAGTGTGATTACAAAAAAACTAAATGCAGTACTATTGTGCAGATGGCTCAGCACATAAACCCGACATATAAGTTTTAAATAAAATTTAACAGCATATAATGTGCTCAAACCATACACGTTTAAATATACCTAGATTAGACACGACAATAGAAAGAGAGACAAAATATATGTAATTCTTCGGTTGACATCTTAGCCAATCAAAATCGACTATAATTATGAAAATTTGGTAGGCAAAAGGATGCGTATACGCATATTTTTATAAAATCGCGGTCATCGACAAATTTTTTTATTATTTAAGTTATCCTCTTATAAATTATATGTGTTATACCTGACATTCTGACGCATATGTCTATAATTTTACTTTTCATATCAGCATTTTATATCAGGTACATTTTCCCGTTTGAAAATCGACCGTTTATATTATAAAAGATTGTAAATTTATTTCTTTTGCCTACCAAACAAAAAATCGATTCGAAACCGAATTACAGATATTTCGGCGCGTGTCTAGTCTAGGTATATTTAAACGTCTTTGATTTATATTTATTAGATGTACTACTGATTAGTAGTAGCAGACAATTTGTGTATTTTCTGTAAATTTTTAATAGTTATATTTTTGTGCTACAGATATTTAAATATGAATTTTGAGATTAATGTTAAACCATTTGACATTAAAACGGATCCAATAAATTTGCCAGGTGGTTGGCAGAAATGGCTCCGTAGCTTCCAGTATATGATAGAAGGTAGAGGTATAACTGATGTTACTCAGAGAAAAGCACTGTTACTGCATTTGGCAGGAGAGGATGTGCAAGATGTCTATGAGACATTACTTACTGGTGAAAACGAAGCAGATAAAAAGCGTACGAAGTGACAGTAGCATGACTTAATACATATTTTTGCACAAAAACAAACAAGACTTTTTCTAAATATGTTTTTCGGAAAATTATGCACAGGAACCTAGTGAGAGTCTTGATCAATTTATTACCCGGATAAAAACGCAAGCAGCAAAGTGCGATTTCATTGATCTCGACGATCAAATAAAGTCTCCATTAATTGATGGGTGCTACTACAAAATAGTAAAACAGAAAATATTAGAAAGGGGTGAGATTGAGCTGAATGAGGCAAGCCAGGTCGCAAGAGTATTTGAAATTTCCAAAATTCAAGAGCAGTTACAATAACGACTCAGTAGACAAAGGAAGATGCAATGCTATTCACCAATTTAACGAAGAAAAATTCAACATAATTACGAGTCAAAAGGTGAATTTCAAAGGAAAGGATGTCAGGGATAAGACAATAAAACCTTGAACTGCAGTTGCTTCCGATGTGGCAAAACTGGCCATCATGCGAAAAGTCCAAACTGCCCAGTTAAAAATACAAAATGTAGGAAATGCAATTTGACGGGACATTTTGAAAATTGTTGTAAAACGAAGAATAACTACAACAAAGTGAGATTTCTCGAGACAAAACCAGATTCGGATGATGAGTTTAATTATGCTTTTAGCGTTAATACGAAAGGTAAATTAGATACTGTTCTTTGTTTCTTGGGAAATCTCAATCTGGAAGTGTTAATTGATTCAGCATCCTTAGTAAATGTTCTGGATACAGCCGCATGGGAAAGCCTGAAACAACAAGGTATTAAATGCAAGTCATGGAAGAGTGATGACCGAATCTATGCATATGGACACAAAGAGGGACTTCTAGTTGTTGGTAATTTAGTACTGAGAAAAAAGCAAACGAGTTGGTAGTGGAAGCTGAATATCTTGTTTTCGAAGGTACAGGTATACCGATACTTGGGTCGAAGACCGCACAACAACTGAAGTTATTCAAGATGGTAAATACGGTGTCTCATGAATCCATTCGTGACATTGAAGTGGAAATACCAATAAAACCAGATGCTCAAATTCTATTCCTCAAAGCAATATCAATTCCTTTTGTCATTGAAGACGAGGTGAAAGGAAGATTAGATGTCATGGTTGAACATTGTATACTGGAAAAGGCTAATAGTGCTGAGGATACAACCCCAATTGTTTTCGTGAGGAAAGCAAATGGAAAAGTTCGCATTTGCGGAGATTATAAATCAACTGTCAACAAGTGTTTGCTTCATGTACCGACACTCAACCTCAATATTAACGACATACTACAAAAGGTCGGAGAAATAGTAGTATTCTCCAAAATAGATCTGGAAAGTACGTGTCTACAGTTAAAATTGAATGAAGAGAGTAAACGTTTCACAACAATCAATACTCCTTTTAGTTTGTACAGATATACCAGATTGCCGTATGGTCTGACTTCAAGCCCGGGAATATTTGAGAAGAATCTTTTTGATATCTTGGACGGCTAGAAAGGTACAGTCTCATATATGGATGACATTCTGGTGATGGGTAGAACGAAACAGGAACACAAAGAAAACCTGGATAAAACAATGAAACGTTTGGAGGAGTATAACGTGAAGGTCAATAAAGAAAAATGTCTTTTTACAAAGAGCGAAATACCGTTCCTTGGCCACATCATTTCAAGTAAAGGGATAAGCTCTAAAAAGATAGCGTTCCGGTATTCGGAATGCTCATTACTCTACAGACGTCAAGGAACTACAATCGTTGTTAAGAAATGTACAATTTTTCAGTCGTTACATTCCTAACTTGGCCGAAATGACAAAGCCTTTGTACAGACGTTTAAAAAAGAACGTAGCATTTGAAATGGGTGCCACTGAAAGAGAATGCATCGATAAAATCAAGGACAGCCTTACAAATCCACTGATACTTCAAGCTTATCAACCTGATCAGGCTATTACGTTGACTTGTGATACTAGTCAAAGATTCTTACAGATGAAGAAAAGAACTACTCGCAAATCGAGCGCGAAGCTCTAGCCATTGTATGGGCTGTTAAGAAACTGTGAAAATGTCTTCTGGGAAAGCCATTAACCCTTGTCACGGATTATAAGCCTCTTCAATATATCTTTAATTCCGAGAAAAGTGTCAACAAGATATCAGGATCCCGACTGCAAAGGTGGGCGTTGAGTTAATGGCTCATGACTTTAGAATCAAATCATCCAAATCTGCTGACATGCACATTGCAGATATGTTGTCTCGATGTGGTCGGACGATTGAAAAAGATGATGACGTATTCGAAATAAATACCGTCTTTGAGACACCTATCCCGCAATTGCGGAAGGAATTGAAACGCATATTTTTTCAAGGTAAATGAATTGTCCCTGAAGGAATATCAGAAATGGATTTCCAAAAGTTTTGGATGCCAGGCTTCTTCCATTTAGGAACATAGCTTAAGACTTGAGAGTCGAAGGGGACGTCCTTTACAAAAACAACTCGCTCGTTATACCGAAAGAATTACAACATATCATCTTGTCTGAGATTCACCAAGAACTTCCCGGAATAGAAAAATGTAAATCGATGGTGAGACAGCATTACTACTGGACAAATATGAACTGAGATATTGAAGAGATAGTAAAACATTGTCCTTCATGTCTGGCTTACAAGGCCAGAAGTACTTCGAAACAAAAGTGGTCATCATGGCAAAACACCTGAAATACCGATGGAGAGAATCCACATCGATTTTCTGGAGAATAGGAAGGAACTCCGCATTCTTAGATCTGCAAATTGGAGCAACACGATTTCTTTTCAGTTACCGCAGCATTCCACATTCTGTAACGGGGTCGCTTGCTCAAATGATGTTGGAAGTCATTCAGTGAATGGAAAGATTGTGTCTTTACAGAAGGAAGACGGCTCAATTGCACACTGAACAAACAAAATTGCCGACCCCACCAAGTGCTCTGAATCCCGCAGTACCAGAGGTGGTTGAACCAGTGATCGATAACGATGATACTGAGAGCTTGGGGGTTACGGAGGCCATTGGGAAAGGTGTTGAACCTTTAGGTTGTAGACCCAAGCGTTTACCGAAACCGGTAAACAGATATATTTTTGAATATGCTAATACGTAAAGCTTTTGTATTCGCCACGTACATGAGTGCAATTTGAAAACACTATATATATATCACTTTGTATACTTGTCATACATATGTAATTTGGTGGCGGAGGAATGACTATAAGACTAACGTTTGATCTGATTCGATTCTTTTTACATGTCATTTAATTGGAGATTAGATTCGGAACTATATAATATTGTTAGTATATATATTAAATTAGAACTTATACAAAACAAAATAACAGTATTTGAAGCGAAAATGTTGGGTAATAGTTTCTGGGTATTCATTCAGAGCGGTTCCAGTTTCACATCGCCAAGGTACTTTCTTTTTGCGTAGTGGAGTGGCTTCTGAGATTCCAAATTCCAACCTGAAGATATTGATTTTTGTCCATTACATGTCGAA
Organism: Invenusta paracnida; assembly: GCA_036023295.1. Taxonomy (NCBI): domain Eukaryota; kingdom Metazoa; phylum Platyhelminthes; order Proseriata; family Coelogynoporidae; genus Invenusta; species Invenusta paracnida. The sequence goes on from JAYRBW010104669.1 coordinate 18,905, forward strand.
GGCCCATCTGTTCGCATTGTTTTGAGGGTCTTTACAGTCAGTGCTGTTATGTTGTTGTTGTTGTTGATGCGGCGCGTCACACAAGCTTGAGCTTGCGGAGGTACGCTTCCATCCCCTTCGGGTCATTGGCAA
>JAYRBW010104680.1:0-19036 GCA_036023295.1 Invenusta paracnida
TATTCAAAATGACAGCCTAATAAAATTAACATTTCAAGACCAATTAGTGTTATAACTGCCTAACCTACTTAATGACATCTCGGTATGCCAGAGTGCGCTTATCTCTCTGTAACCATAATAGTTATGCATAGCAAAATTTTAGTGGTGTTATTGCCGCCACGCGGCAAAATATTTTTAAATAGACAAAAAAATGTTTTAATTAATATTTTGGAAAAATAGGGAAAATAGGAATTTTAGCTTCAAAATAAGAGGTATTGCTTAAAAATAGGTAAAATTATTTTTAAAATAGGAAAAATAGGAGGTCTGTGAGGTCTATAAGAAGCGAATAGTGCAGTATTATTTAATTACAACAGCAATAAAAGATTCTAATTAAAATATACAATATACAATGTCAAAACTTCAAATTATGAGTATATAAAAATATTGTTTTTTTATATAATAGGATTAACATTATGTTAATGCGTTTACCCATTGTTAGAAGTAAGTAATATGTTATCAAATTTCCCAATTGAACAACACGATAAATCACATTTAAAATAGTTTTTATTTAATAGTTTTTAATATAAACATTTTATATAAAAAATATTCAACTGGTAGTATTTCTTACATATAGTTATACTTAAAATATCTTAAAATATTTATTTTCAAAAAAGACCCTTTTATTCATTTTTAAAACAGATAATCTTGTTTTTTTGTTGTGTCAATCTCTATAATTGACAGAGTCTTCTAGTTTTTTAGATCTGTAATGTAACTTTTTAAGCCTATATAATCATATAAAGCAGTGTAATTACGAATATTTCCGAGAACAATTTCCCTTGGCTTTGCCAATAAAAATCAATTTAAACGGTGTTAATATACAATTCCTATATATTCATACAATATTGATTTTCAAGTTATATCGAAATATAATATAAACATAAAACAAATAAATAAATAATTTAAAAGACATTTAAATAATAGTTCATTTTTTAATACTAAAAATTAAGTAAGCATGAAATAAATCATATTCATATTTTTGAAAAGATAACATTGAGATAATTTAATGAGATGTTCATTGCATAAAGTAATAAAAACGTTAAAAGATACAACAAACTAGAAATATAAATTTTTGACAAATAAAAAACACTTTTAAAATTTTGAAACCAATATTTTCAATCTAACATTTTTATGGGATGTGCAGATGGTTAAATACAATAAAATTCCAGCAGTATATATATAAATATTAAAAACCAAAACATAGTTTAAAAAATGATGCAGACTATAAAATATCCACGACAAAATCAATATATTTGGAATATATTTAGGTGAGTCTAAATGAATTTAAGAAAAGATAAGAAAACCCATTTTTGCTATGTTTTAGAAAAAATGAATAGATCGCCATATCAAACATTTTTTCTGGATAAAAATCTATATTGAGCTCTTACCGCACAAGGAATTAAATACTGAATTTCTTCTGTCATTTCCGTAAGGATTACTGCAGTTGACACAGAATGTGTTACGGAACCACTCAATGCTGCAGCACCTAGAAGACAGACCACGGTAGAATAGATACAAGTGCATATCCAGTGCTGATTGCACTGCGCTATCAGTAACTAACACAAATATAGATAAAGAAATGTTGTTATTTCTATATATTTTTTTAATAAACCCAAATGCATCAATACTAATATATAGAATATTATTATCTATAAAATATATTATTGAAAATCAATTAAATAAGATATTTAAGATTATTAACATACCAACAATAGCACAACCAGCACTCGATATTTGAGTCATGTCACCAATTAAGCGACCGACACAAGCACCTGGATATATAAAAGATTAATAATTAATATAAAATACAATACACACAATAAGTCATTAAATTTAAATAGAACTTAACACTTTACAAATATAGTAATAAATTAATAAATAAAAACAAATTTGAAAATATATTAGTAATTCTTCGTATGCGATTAAAAATATGATTGAAGTAATAACTATATATTTAAAAAAGAACAAAACTGTTAAGTCTACAATCACAAATAATATATTTAATAACTACTAAGTCATTACCGATTGTTAGAACAGGGAAGAAAATCCCTGCAGGTACTGGAAGACATAGAACCATTGGACAAAGGATAAAAAGCTGAAACAAGGAAACATAATAGAACGTGTCTATCTCACCTATAAATCTATAAATATGTATCGTACATACCTTGAAAAATATAAACAAAGCCATAGGGCGCAAATAGTTCGAAAAATTAACCATAAGATCAAGCTCAAAATTGGAAGAAACGTTATGTGGGAGAGGAACATCAAAGGTTTTAAGTAGACGATCGCCTTTATTGAATAATAGTTCAAGCTGACGATGTTGAGATAAGGGAATCTTAAATATAAGAGAAAAATAGACGGCTGATTACTTCAGTGGTAACTCTGGGCACTTAACATTACAATACTGTGATAATTACACGTGAAAATATTGCCCCATTTAATAACTGGTAATACTATAATGGAAGTATGTAAACGCATTATTAAAATATGTAAATGTTAATATTCATACAATTGGACTTCAAAATCAATTTTTTTATCAGTAATTAACTGTTACATTAGGAGATAAACCAAAAGGACGTTTAAAGATTTAAGTTCAAGAACATTAATCTTAAAGACAACATATCATTACATTTTATAGACTACAAAAACAAAATAATAATTCATACAATAGCACTAGTTAGCATTAATGTTATAATAAGAAGTTCCTATATTTAGAAAAAATAAATTTAAAACATAGTACTTTATGATTTAACAAGGATTTCGACAAATGAACATATGTTAGATATAGTTTGTAATAACCCTAAATTTAGCGGAACTTGAAACCATTTGAAGGCCACTTTCTGAAACATTTATTCAAAGAAAAGTTTTCTGCTAAATAAACTGTAAAAGACATAGAGATCGAATTATATTTTATATCTAGACAGTATCTATACCTAACTATCTAGGTTAGTCTTTGTAACAAAATAAACAGTTATTTTCATACATTCTGTAGAGTGTAGATGAACTAATTTCCTCTTAGTTGCCTAAACCCCACCATATCTAGGATATCCAGATAACTATTGGAAAAATATGTTTACTACCAGATTTCTAAGAACATTTGAACTTATGATCATAAATATATATGCTCAGAACAAGAATTTTTGCTAAATGTCGTCTATATATAGACTGCACGAAGTGTAAATACTTTATTATCGTTATACTTTAAACAGATGTATTGATACTTCACCCAAATTTACTGATTTTTTATAAGTCAGTAACCTGGTATTAGTACTCCATATTATGTAAGCACACGAATTTTTATGGTTTTGTATATATTCAGCAGAAAATATGAGTACGAATAAAAAGCCTTCTGGCATGTCAAGTTATTATAAAGGAACTTACCTTATTTTCAGAGTTAAAGAAAAAATCTGCCAAACTGAGTATTGAACTAATCACAAGTGAAAATATTAACGCAGTTGCAACTCTACGGGGGCTTGAACGCTTATGCATGAGAAACTTTGGACTAAAAAAGAAAATAGAAAAGAAATCGACCGCTAAAAATACAAACGCATTAAAATACACGATTAAAATGGAGAAATATTGAATAAACAGTGCCTCCAAAAAGTCGTTGTGTACTTCTCTGTTCTTAGTAGTATAGCACTATATATTATGTTTGCTAGATAATAGCAAACAAATAATTAGTTCATATTTTAAACGAAATAATAACTGCATGTCTATAACGATATATTTCTCCTGAGAAGTATATACTGTTATCCTTGTTAATGTATACTATTGGTATTGTTGCAAAAAAAAACATTTCTGTCAGTGACTTTATGTAGGCTATACTATACTATACAATACCCTTTATCAATTCAGTTTTTATTATACATGGCAGTTCATGTAGTACATATGTAGTTAAATTATGTGCGATATTACTGCTACAAGTAATCTGTAACCCAACCCTCTAATACCAAACATAAATTTTCTTCAAATAAATAATTTAAACATTAAAAAAAATAAAGTAATCATTACATACATACAACTTCTAATTTAAAGCAATCGACTACTGAACAAAATATTAAACAGATTTAAATGTTATGGAGTATATAACCCTTAACAAACATTCAGTTAAATAATTTAAATATTAAAAAGATAACGACAACTTTTATATAAAACTTGAAATTTTAAGCGTTGGCGACTAAATGAACAATATATTAAGCAGATTTAAAAATATCCCATATAAACATATTATAATTTAAAATAAAAAACTGGTAGGCGTTCAAATATTAGGTTTATATACGTATATGTACTCTTAAAATATCCTTTAAATTAGTTTAAGAAAAACTAAATCTATACGAAACCATAACACTGAATCGTATTTGTTTTGAAGAGGTTATAAATTATCAATTAAATGATAAGTATTGATTTACACAGTTAATACAGTAAATTTTAATTTAAAATAAAACAACACTTACTAAGGCGTATTCGGTAGTCTGCTAACCATGTGTCCAATTAAAACTTGTAATTTTTGACAAGTTTTAAAGTAAATCACGTACATGAAAATGAAGAAGGAGCTCAATACACCACAAGTTAAACTAAAACAAAAGAGAATGAAAATAATGAAAGTATATAGAATGGAAACCAATAATACAATAATAAGACATCACAAAACCAATCTCTCAACCTATTTTGGCGAAATAATTAATTCTACATGTAGTTATATTCTAACATTAAAAAGATCCTTCTGGGTTATAAAATATATTTAAAAAGTGAAATAATTAAGCATCAATTCTCATATTATAAAGTGACCCAGAGATTAGAAATTAGTGACCTAGTATCGCGATTGACTATAGAACAATTTTCAATTATCATACATCTTCATTCAACTATCAAAGCCTTTTTCAAGCAGCTACCTGCTCATCAGTCGTTTTTCAATCAAACTGACTTTATTATGCAATTAGATCTGGAGTGTGTATTCTGCAGATATTTCCAATAAGTTTGTGTATCTATTTATTAACATTTTTGTCATTTTCGTTCCATGTAATTCGAACTACGTAATAATTGGTTTCAAATTAATGATTAAAAAAGTACTTTCAATATTTATGGGCTTTTTTAAGTATGTAGTTTTAACTAATTTATTTAAAATGGTTAATATTGCTAAAAATAGACTTTTTGGGGATTTTTTATTTCAGTTATAAACTTTTTCAAAATATTTAATGGATTATATTTGTTAGAAACTAGCAGAGGTGATGATGAACTTTCTAAAAAATATAAATATAATTTCACTGCTGTTTAAATATAGGCTAAACTTAAATGTTAAAGTTGAAATATATGCTAAATTAAATTTAGTTTAACTCTGTAATTGCGACTGTAAAAGACGAGAACGGCAACAGACGATAGTAGAAAATGAGAACATCAGAAGGACAGAACCCAGACTCATCAAGAGATTCCTCACCATTTCTGGTCTACTTCACTAGGCTCATATGGACTGACCGCAAGGATGACCACAGTAGGCGTGTAGTCAAAGAAGAATATTTCTTCCACTGTCAATCAATATTCATAAAGTAACTATCGTTAATTTAAAATTAATCCAATCTAGGCTAATCGATAAAGTTACCTATATTATCAATGTGAACAAACATATATAAATATATATTAAAAGGTACTCGTATACGTGTAATATTTGAAACCGAATAATTGAATAATAAACAGAAAATTAATCAAATGTTTTCAGTTCTACACATTTTTTAGAATAGATTTTCATAAAACTGAAATTAACTTATTCAAATAAGATACAAATATTTAAGTGATTCAGATTGTTAGATGTCATTGCAAGGACATATTAAATAATATCTATAGAAAGTATTAACTTATATTTAACTAGTACACAGAAATAAAATTTAAAGATTTTTTAATAAAGAACTATAAATAGCGCCGACATCAATAACTCACCCAATTGTCAAATATGTAGTCAGATGACCAAGACCATAATTTTCATCTGGTAATGATGATGCCAGAAATGGTTTGTAATACCATTTATCTGGAATAAAATCAATTATATTATAGAAAATAGAAAGAATCATAGCTTAGACGAAGATATTTAATCAATATATTTAACATTTTTAAACAAAAGTATGTTAATTTTGTATACAAATATACAAGTAGGCTTACCATGCAAAATACGTCCAATAAAAATTCGGAAGAAAATTGCACCAATGGAAGCAGTAAAAAATCCCTGCCAATAGTTAGAAACATCAAAGAGCTTCGAAGTAACCTCTATGCTGAACATCACACCTCATAGGGAATATAGGTAAAAAAATAGATATGTAAAATAATTTTAAACAAGAACAATCTGTCGTTTTTATTAACAATATTTTCCATCATATGAACATGTCAAATTGAAATAAAATCTAAGCTAAGAAAAGTTTAACAAAATAAATATACTCCTTTTATTAGTTAAAGACTAACTGTTATTAGTCTTACATAGTAGTTAGGTAGTAACATTACTTAAAAAACATTTTTTTTTATTTACTGCACTTATTTAAAATTTATATTTTTTAGACATTACGATTACAATGAAATCATTAAAAATGCTACTCAAGGGAAACTACATCTTACTTGTTACGATTACAATTTTGTTTTAAAATATATATACATATTTACAATATATTTACACAATATTTTAAAATGTTAAGCTACCTATAATATACAGAAAAACATTGCTAAATAAAGAAAAATGGTGAACTAAAACAAAACTTACCACCAATAGGCGCTCCAAATGTGCAGGCAACACCAAGTGCACAAGCCGAACACAAAGTTCGGTAAACATCGGCATCTCGCATATAGTGGATCTGTTTTTTGCGATATTTTAGTCGTACGAACTAAAAAAAAACAATTTTTTTTTAACTCTAGGTGTACTATATATTTACTCCATACTGTATAATAAATAGAAGTAATGTAAAAATATTCATCAATAAGTATTTTTTAATTAAAGAAGTCAAACAAATTCATTGATATTTCTTTCATTTTTTTCATATAAAAGTATAAGTAGCATGAAAAACTATCTTGTTTAAGATAGTTATAAAAATTAATCGATCATGGCTAGAAGCAGTGAATATAATATGGTACATATATTATAATTTCTTAATCGATCACACATATATAATTATTATGTATATATCCTTATTAAAATATAGAATATACCTAAGCCGAATAAAATTCTAACAATATAACCTAATAAACTGATAAAATATAATCAAATTACAAATACTAAGTTCTGAACAATATAATCTAATAAATGTATAAAATAAAATAAAATGACAAATTACTTATTAATACTTATAGGCGAGTAAATCAAACATTTTTAGCACAATCATTTGATAATTTCTTCCAATATAGAGCCTTAGAAACTGTATCATCAATTTAATTATGATTTAACCTTTAACAAATTCATTCTAGAAATAATGTAGATGATTTTAAAAATATTTAAAAATCAACATACTATACTACAAAATAAAATATTCATTGTAGTTTTTTTATTTATTGATTTGTGAAATAAAAGAATTGTTACTAAAATGTAATAATATATAATATTGAACTAGACAAAATAAATGTTATCATGAATGCCATAATATGTGGTATATATTTATAACTGAGTATCAGTTGTTTGGTTGAATTAGTCATAATATTTGCAGACAGGTTTAAAAAAATTATAAAATATTAAGTATAGCTTACCTTAAGAAGGTTGATGCTACTGTAGAAAAAACAACTAAATGGTCGCATAAAAATTCTCTGAAATCTTGGGATGATACTAAATTTGATATAATATGAGATAATACAGGAGATGTGAACGAATGGACCCTGAAATTTAATAAATAAAAATAAATCTGATTAATCAGTAAACTGTAATTAATATTATAGAATGTATTATAAAACTTAAATATTATCTCAACATAAATGAAATTGAAGAATTTATTAAAACCTAAAAAATATCAATAATAAAATTCAAAGTGACTCTAAAAAAACTAAATTGATAAAGAATAAGTAAAGAATATATTATAATATACATATATTATATATATTTAACACTTAAAGACAAATGCATCATACGAACACTGAATGATTATGTTGTGAAAAAATAGTCTACAACAATAAATAAACAACTACTGAACACCAAATTCAATGTATAGCTAATATTTCATTAAAAAATCACAATCCAAATGGATCATCATAAAATATTATTGAAATATCAAAAAGCATTATTTAAATGAAATTATAGTAAACTGACTACTTACTTCCTTGCCAACAGGAAAACCACTGAGTAATGCAAGACATAATCCAAATACTTTAGTGATAAAGGCCCGAAGAGACAGGTATTCTTTCATCCGAACACTTTCAGAATCCACCAGGAATATTTTCATCTCTGGAATTCCTGAACCTGTAAAGTTTTCATTAATGGTCAAAATCGTTATCTACAAATTTACTGTAATATTAGCTATTTTATTAAGTATTTAAAATAAATAAACAGATTACTTATTTATCTTCTACATATATTATCGATATAATAAAGACAGTCAAGTGTAATAAAATAGTTTCAAATAATAAAGAATATACTGAACCATACCTCTCACAGTGGGATGTAGAACTTGAACAACAAAAGTCGAGAGTAGAACAAACAAAATTGACACTAAATGACGCCCTTTCCCTAAATTCTCTATTTCTGAAAAAAATTAAAAAGAATTCAGATCGTTTAATTGGAAAATAGTAGTTATAATGAAGATGCCATTTTGCAAGTAAATGCTTACTTCAATTAAAAAAATAGTAATATTAAAATCAGTAACAAACATAAAGCTTAGTTATAAACGAAAATAGTTATATGTTTAAAGGAATATGGTGTGTCAATAGTATATAAAATATACTGTAAATCGTTTAAGTGCTACAAAATTTGATAAATATATTCAAATAAACCAAATTTAAACATACTGTCTAGTCCACGCAGAATAAAATGATCAAGAATGCTACTAATCAGTGCAACTAAGAGGGCAAGGAAGACAGCAGTGAATAACGTTGGAAACTCAGTCACAAATCGCACATATAATGATGAGGCATAGTTATGGAATTCTGAAAAAAAATATGCATAGAAGTATACATATATTTTTTAATAATATATCATGATTCAATTGAATTTTATTATAAAAACCATGACATATCCTTAATGTCTATGTGCCCATATATATTTGTAGTTTTTAATTAAATAAAACTAGTAAAAATTTAAAAAAGTCAAAAATAAATGTCAGCATTAAAAAACTCCTACCTATCCCATATAAATAGGCATAATTATAAACTAGTCCAATTTTATAACATGACTATAATTTAATCATTCGAGTTTAAAGTTTACCCATTTTATTTTCTGAAATTATTAATCCTTTTTACGTTTAATTAAGTAGAAATTTTCCTATGAAATTATTACTTGGAATTGCGAACTTATAAGTGTTGACAGAGAAAAGTTATGTTTCTACTTAATTCTTCTATGCTTCTAAATTATATTGTGACTTTTAAGTTCAACACAAATGACAAATGTTTTTATTTATATAAAACTCTGGTTAATATCGAAATAATATTGAAAGTCATTGTTTCGAATGTGAATGTAAGGTCTATTAACTAAAAAATGCTATATAAGAAAAATAATATTTTCAAAAAAATACTATCCAATTTAAATAATGGTTAGGATTAATAAGATATAATAAAACGTATGATAGAGTAGATCAATAATCGTCTTAAACTGACATTTTGTTTAAATATAAAATATAATGAAATAAGCAATTCTAAAATATTTAAGATGTGTACATGAAATTTTAATTTATTTATTGCATCACAAATAAAAAATACATAAATAAACTTAAACTACACTAAATGAAATTACTAAGTAAAATCACTAAATCACAAATCAAATTCCACAATTCACATTAATTAATAAAATAAGAATTATTTATTAACCTATATTGAAATAACTTTATAAAATGAAGTATTTCAGAAAAATTTACTTTCAGCAGTTGTAGTCCTGAAGATTTTGTTTGATGTAGCATGTACAGTAGGAGATAATGCAGTTCTAGATGAATGGTCCACATTTTCTGAATCAGATTCACTATCATTATCAGATGTCATTTCACCTGGAAAAAATATAGCATATTTGTAAAATTACATTATGACACTAGATAATACATATATAAGGATATGTTTGTATGACTGACACCAATTTATTAGCTAGTCAATAAAATGAAATACAGTCTCATGATCTAATAATAATAACAATAGCAGCTTGGCCTAAAGGTGATTAATTATGTTTTACCACAATTTGCCAGTTGAAACTGTTTAGAAGCAGTAGCTCAAAACATTAAATATAATATAATCCATAAGGCAAATTTAAAAAGCCACATTTTAAAATGTAAATCAATTGAATTCTCTTTATACAATTTCTTAAAATAAAATATGGAAATGTGTCACAATAACATTAAGCACATATATACTGTACAGGATTTCTCAAAATATATGCATAATAGGGAGATGTAATAGAAGAAAATGGCAGAAATTACTCTTAATATGATAAGAAGATCTCAGATGTCAATTATGAAATGATATACTACATGTATTGAACAAGGAAAACAATTTCAGCAGTTTTTGTAAGAGAACTAACTTTTGTGACATAAAAATATTTAATAATAATTAATAATTGGTAAATAAGTTGCATTAAATATGTGTAAAATGTTTGAACATTCAATGTATGTCTCCTATTATGCATATATTTTGAGACACCCTTTACACTACCTATTTATATTATGTATTTTTATTGTTAAATATAAATTATGTGTATATAATAAATAGCATGTTTATTTATTTCTAGTGTAATAGTTTTAGTTTTCTCAAATTAAAATAATGTTGAAAACATCTAATACTAGCCTATTTTTTTACAAAATGCAGAAAAGGTGATAATGTCAGATACTGGGAAAATTATAATAATAATATATTTTTACTCAGTTTATTTCTTTGAAATTATGTCAGTCAAAAATTCACTGTCAAATAAGTCATTTAAAAAAGCTTAAATTGAATAGAAAAAGACAGTTCTTACCTCTAGGGGATATTTGTAAATGCTAGATTGAATGTTACAAATATCATTTAAATTGAAGAAAAAAATTATACCATTATATTTACAGTAAAATGTTGTCTACATGGCAAAATAAAAATGAAGAATATGTATTTCATTCATATAAAATAAGTGTTAAAAGTAACCTCAATATGTACCTTAAATGTGAAGGAAAATGCACATACCTAAATTTGAAACATTTGTTTGGATCACACTATTTCAATTTGGTGTGATAAAATTGTACTTTTAAAGTATGGCTATAATACTTAAAGAGATGTCAAAGGATCCAGATTAAAGATAATAGCTTACAATGTCTCAGACGAAAAACTGTTTTGATTTTTCATATAAGGATATTTTCGTTTGAAAAACAAATAAATGTTAATTCTAAATGGGTTTTTTTGTACAGATTATCTAGTTCAATCACCATTACTGTGACCTAAAAATATGTAAAACTGTGGATCAATTTATAATCAATTTGGATCAAAGTATGAATGAATAGAAGATACCTTAATACATAAGATATTTTTAGGATGAAATTTTGTTCATATTCTAGATTATGAGTATTTCACAAAAGTTGAGTAGCTACTTATAACCATGTTGCTAAATTAAAGTCAGTTTAACAAAATGTATTAGTAGCTCCTAAATTTACAAATAAAAATGTTGAACTACTACTAAAATTGAATAGCAATTAAAACATTGAGCAAATAATGCTGATCTAATTGATTTTTCTAACCAATCAGACTATTAATTTTCCATTGACTTAACAATTTCTGAAGTAAACAATATGTGAATTATAAATGTGACTGATTACTAACTACTAATAATCAGTTTGAGAAACATTTTTAACTATTAAATTTAGCCACAAATTTACTCTCAAGGCATGTATCTCTATTCAATAAATATTATTTTTTTATGTAAAATCACAAGTAGTGATAATAAATAAACACACACTGGGAGTGTAATGTGCACATAAAATATAATCATTGTAGATCACAGCTTTATGATTGCTTCAGAATCAGTTCTGTGATGGTTGATTTTGTGGCATATCTTACTAAGCCTTTTAGCTTTTACTAACATACCAATTAGACCAAACAAAATAAACTTAGGTTATACTTGATGACATAAAATAAAAATAAATTTCCACTTTGTCTTGACAAAAAAATCTAATTGTTTCATACTATATTTAAAAAAATTCAATTGATCAAGACAAAATAAAATAATGTTTTATTTAGTAAAAAAAGAAATAAAAATATATTTCTATTTGGCTTACATAAAAATATATATATATATTGGTTGAACCTATATAAAAATATTTTTGAATTTTATTTGGTGAAAAATAAATAATTTATTATTTGTTCAAAATAAAAAATACATTTCTAAATTACTTGAAGTGGTATTGGCCAAATAAAAATAATAATCATGATTGGTAATTGCTAAAATATGTTTTTAAAATTAAGTATTTTCAGTCATAACAAGGGAGAATTAAATTTACAGAAAAAAGAAATGCACGCCCTCAGGGTCCAGTGGCAGAGCCTTTGGTGAGTCTTTAGGGGTTGAAGTCCCCTATTTTTTTAAGTTTATGTACTATTTTTCAAGCATTTAATATAACCAAATACATATAGTTGTATGTAGAGTTTAATAAAAACAAATAAATTAAGGCAATCTTATGTATTTACTAGCTGAAATTCTTATTTAAATAAATTGAAATACAGTGGCATGCACATATTACTAGAAATACTAGATATTACAAGATAATATGTAACACAATAATAATGAAAAATAAAATGTAAGTTAATTATTTAGAAAACTATGCAAACTGGTTTGCCTCAATGAACTTTAAAAAAAATGTCAACTACATTTACTAAGAGAGCTATTTTCTTTATGAGATGAGTGTAGTGGTATTCAAAGAATCATCAAATAAATCATAACAAGTTCCACAAAAAAACAATTCAGTGCATCAAATCAGCTTATAAACATATGAAGGAAAATTACTTTTCCAATGTTATAACAAGACAATATAATTATATTATAAAATGTATTTTCCAAAAAAACATTCGGAATAAAATGATAAAAATAAAATAAAGTAAATTAAATTTGAGAGAGCAGTAGCCCCACTCTCCTCATATTACTACTTATTTGCACTGATCTAGAAAATCATTTAAATACCTTTGAAATTTCTGGAAATTTATCATGCCTGATTTTTTATGTATGTAATTTTTAATGCAAACTCCCTGCCAATTCATCTGCAGATGAATGTATTTTTAATATAAATCTATACATATAATGTTTAAAGGTGGATAAATTAAATAATTAAATAATTAGATAAATATACATATACATATATTTAATCAAATTACATAAGGTGGGAGGTGAGTGAAATATATTCAGACATGCAAATAAACTGATAATGTATAATAAATATCCTATTAAGATAGATAGTATAAGAATTGTTATGCCCAATACATCATAATCATATCATGTTTTATTAATTATTAACTTTAATTATTTTATATAAATTATTGACAATTTATAAATTACCTTTAAATGTTTTATGAGCAGAACTTTTGCCATGCATTCTGCCAAACATTTTTTAGAGAATAACAAAATTTTATTACTGGAAAATAAATATCTATAACTTAATATATATATAATATTACAAACAAAAAAACTCTATATGGTACTAAATAAATTTACAGCTGACAAATACTAAATTAAATGAGGGCGTTACAGCATAAAATAAGGGGCATTGTACTTTTCCATACAAAAAACAGATGGTATAGGTGTCAAGATGAAGCCAAGAATGTGGAGAATATAATTGAGATGTTCTTTGTTTAAAACTGGTGGCTTGGGTGTCAAAATGATGCCAAGAATGTAAATACTATAATTGAAGGGTCATTCATTTAAAACAGGTTGCTAGGTACTTTCTTATGCAAAAAAACAAACAGCTGATGGTCAAAATGAAATCAACAATAAGGAGAATATAATAGAGGGGTCCTTTGTTAAAAACAGGTGACAAGGTACTTTCCCATGTGAAAAAAACAGGGGGCTTGGGTGTCAAATGAAGCCACGGATATGGAGAATATAATACAGGAGTCATTTATATTTAAAACAGGTGGCTAGGTACTTTCCCATGCAAGCAAACAGGTACCTTGTGTGTCAAATGAAGCAAAGAATGTCAAGAATATAATACAGGGTTCATTTTGTTTTTGAAAAACCCAGCCGCTGACTTTTTGGAAGCTTCCGCTGACTATAAATATTTTAATAACCAGATGCAATGAATTGTGCCTATAGTATAAGAAGATTATATTATTTATATGTACAATTTATTTAGTTACAACTGTAAACATGATAATGTTAATTATACATAGATGGTCAAAGTTCATGGTATGGTAGATAAAAATATTTACATTAATAAAACCAATTGAATTGTATTTATTTAGTTACAACTGTAAACTTGATAATAATATAATATGGTCATAGTTCATGGTATGGTATATAGTATTGAGTTTCTGGAAAAGTCTCAAACAATGACTTGGACAAATTTATTGTTTGAGAAATTTTCAGTGAATAATTGCTGATGTTGTACTACTCGAAGATCTGAATGTTGAAATAATTATAATTTAAAACAAAAGCTGAATATGTTCCTAAGAAATAATAATACTATTAATTGCACATTGCGCAAATTTGTTTACTGTTTAATTTTGGTTTATGCAACAACAAAAATTGCAGTTGTTAACATTTTTCTCCCACTAACCTTTTTGTGAAAATATGCTGTTTTTGCTTACCTTTGGCATTCTTTTGAAAAACCCTGACTTTGTTTACCTTTGTTGACTGAAATGAACCCTGTTGTGTAACTAGGGCTATAGTTTAATGCTTATATCATGTAATATGCATCATTAAAAAATGTTAAATTTAAATATGAGACATGAAACTTTATGTAAATGCAATAAAATAGATGTAGATACAATAGATGCAAGTAGATGCAATATATTCAATTATCAGTTGGAGGCTAACTTTTTGTTCTGATTAGCATACTGTCAATGGGTAAGTTAAAATACCATTTGGTCTGGATGATTTGCAATTTGTCAATTGTTCATAGACAAATGAATAAATTCATGTATTATCCTGATACTTAGCAAACCATTTACATTTACTGTATTGTAAGTTTATCTTTTAAATTTATATAGTGTTGGGATTATGCATGTGTTAGTTGCTTTTAGAATAATACATTTGTTGTTTATTTTTTATTGTTTTATATAAGTAACAGATATAACACACTTTGTTAGTTAAAGTTTCAAAGTACAATTTACAAATTACACATACATCATACATATTTCAAAAGTTTACACATGATACACTACATAAAGTGAATTATAATTTTGACAACTTGATTGTCTTTAAAATATGTTTCCCATCCCAAAAACAAACAACTTGAATAAATTGGTCTGTCAGTAAACAGCATGATCCCTTGATAGCATTATGGTAACTAGTTGGGTCAGTTGCATTGCATGTGGCAAATGTCAAATTAATATACAAAACCTATTATTATATAATAAGATAAAAAATTATAAAATTATGAAAAAATATTAACAATTTCTAATCAATTGTAAAAAAAATATATCTGAAAATGAAACACTAATAAATCTTAATATAATGTTGCATTATAAAATTCACTGACATATGTGAAAATATGTTTAATATTTATTATAAGAGGCAGAAAAAGGTGATTCAAGTGGTGGCCAATACTGGGGTGCAAGTCACTCACATACTTACTGGTGGCAAGTGATTTTTGAAAAGCACTTGCCCTGATGGCAAGTAGTTTTTGAAGTTAAGGTGTAGGAAAAATAAGATATCAACAAATTAAATTAATTAATTTTATCACATAACTATAAACTATTTATAAACTGTCTTTTAAATATTATAATTTCAGAGCAAGTAGCTTTTTGGATAAGTGAGTAGAAATATGAAATATAGGGTTACTGAATGTTGTACAGATGACTAATTCAGGGTAACTCGGATGTCAATACTGTCAGATTACATGGTACAT
Organism: Invenusta paracnida; assembly: GCA_036023295.1. Taxonomy (NCBI): domain Eukaryota; kingdom Metazoa; phylum Platyhelminthes; order Proseriata; family Coelogynoporidae; genus Invenusta; species Invenusta paracnida. The sequence goes on from JAYRBW010104680.1 coordinate 16,203, forward strand.
ACAAATAATATTCATAGTTAAAAACATGTATATACTAATAGTCACTTTGTTTAATAAAACAAAAGATTTCAAGAAATTTTCCAAACTTAATAATTAAAAGCCACAAATTGATAACAAAATCAGAAGCAGTTTTATAAATTTTAAAAAATTATTCAAATTTATATAATATTTATATTCAATTAAATTATTTAAATTTTATCAATATTAATTCATAAATATTTTACTCCAGACCCTTTGGCTTTGCATCCCACCCTAATGCAATGACAGTCTTGATCCAGACCATCCTGCATTCTATGACAATTGTATGCCAGATATATATAAAACTAGTAATAGATAGGATTGAAAGCCAAATGTACTCTGGATATATCCCTATGAGGCTATATAGAATGCAGCCTAGGATCCATATTGTTTTAGGTTGTATTTATAGTAAACACTCATTTACTAATGCATGGCACAATATTTAGCAATCTATAGGCATGATTATTAACATATAAATTATTTAATTAATATTAATATTATAATTTATAATAGGAATATATCAATAAAAGTTATTCAAGTAAAATTATATTAATTTATTAACAATTATTATGATAATGCATTAATAATAATATAAGTGATTTAATTTTAATATATTAATATTTAAATTATAAGGCTGTTGCTATTGGTACATACATGTCCTCACCATTAAATATTATTGGTACCTATTGTTAATTTGTAATACAAAAGAAATAACAAACTGAAGATCTACCTTTATTAAATATGAAATATAGGGTTACTGGATGTTGTAGATAATGAATTCAGGGTTTACTGGGACAGGGTTCATAGTGCCCCTGACACAAGTGTTACCCTGACAGTGACATATACCCTGACATTACCCTGATATATTTTCAAAAAACACATATTAGAAAATAAAACTACAAATACATTATTAAAAAAAACCAATATATATATATAAATATGTTACATCATAGGTAATAGATATATTATTTATAATACATAAAATTAATGGTTTTATATATTATGTGTATGGAAAGCACATAAGAATGAATGGAATGTGTATTACTGAAAGTTATGTGTTATTAATATATACAGTTAATGTTTGGTAACTTTTGTCTTCAATGTAGCAATTTCTCTTGTTTCCTGTTCCATTTCACTCAACAATCTCTTATTTTTCTTCTCCTTTTCCTTTATCTCATCAGCTATCTTCTTCTGTTGGTCCCTATTCATCTCTTCTGACTTCTCCACTTTTCTTGCTTCTTCTAGTTGAAGGGTGTATGTGACATGACTTTTAGAGCAAGCATTGAGCATGTTCTTGCTGATATCAACCTGAAGTGCACCACCTGAACTTAGATTTAGGAGTAAGACATCTGCACCATTAGTATTTCCAGTTTGGAAATAAAATAAGAATTGTATGTATTAAAGCATGGTATTTATTTTATCAAAATAAGTTACATAATTAACAGGTTATAAGGACTTAATAGGAATGAATTATAGAAATATAAATAAAGCTGTATGAATGTAACATGCATTGTTTTTCCAGATATCCAGGTACAAAATGTAGGAAAAAAATGTCTACAGCTATTTTTGGTTGAAAAATAAGTTTAATTGAAATATTTATTTGGTTAATATATATTTAAAAATAAATAAATAAATAATTCATATGTTTGCACTATATATATATTATAAATTTGGACAGAAAGCCACATTTTTTGACTGTATATCTCTATAGTGACAAAATAACCCCATGAAAAAAATATGTTTATTAAAAAAATCTACCCGGACATTTTGACAAAAACCCTTGTATATAGCCTGACAATACCCTGACATTTTCCCCACTTGTGAAATACCCTGACTACCCTGACATGCTATGAACCCTGTCTATAGTAGCCATATCTAGTGCACTTTATAATATTTTTCCAAAAATGTTCTGATATTATTATTTATTATAATAATTGAATATCTCATAATCTTTCAATAAAACAGCTATATTTATTATATGATTGATCATAATCTAACTTTTGGATAATTTTTAGTACTTAATTGTATATTGTTCAATTCAAATTTACATATTTTTGCTAAATATCTTAGATATATAATTATACATCTATCAGACAATGTATCCTCCCTCTAAACAAGTCCTGGCTGCATGCCTGGTAATTACATCTAAACTAATTATTATTTCCTACAAAATTATGTCCTTGAATAAATAGTATTCCAACCTCTAAAGCTATATGCCCATTAAAAAAACAAGGGGCCAGCCACTCTTTTTTTCCCCTGGCTCTACTGCCCATCATGATTTATTAAAATTATAAGTTATTAATAATAACTTATATAATAATAATATTGCAATATTATTGCAAGTTTTAGTGATCCAATAATAATATTAGAAAGGCAGAGGTTGTCAGAGGCAGCCTTTAGTTACTTTTAGAATATCATTATACCTTCAATTATTTAATTTATGGCTATTTTTAATTTTTTTAACTATGATGTCAGATGTGCTATGTGGCAGGTTTCTGTGACACTGATAGTGACAGGGCAATTCAGGCAACTCTATAAACTTTATTTAATTTGAACTTACATAAATTATATATATATTATAGATGCCCTGTGCCTGGTTCATATATAATTACAAATGCAGTGAAATAGTAATATGTTTTATAAGCATGTCATATGTCAAAACAGATTTAGTTTATGCAAGACCTAAAGTTAAACAGAAAATGTTCTATAATTATTACTTGACCTCCAGGAATGTTTTTGATAACGATTGTAATATACAAAAGTATAAAATAAATAAAGTAATACTTTATGACTCATTTTATCATTGAGGTTTTACA